>JARFXV010001335.1:0-274783 GCA_031761425.1 Cosmopolites sordidus | reverse complement strand
TAATACCCCAAAACCAAACAAATCTAAATGTTTAGTTCAATATTTTATCAACCAACGAAGCTTCTTTCGCAAGGAAAGGGATGGTTCTTTGACGGTCATTTTATCTTTCATTTTTCGATATATAACTATCACTTTATAATCGTTTTATTACTGAACTCACTAGCATCCATTTGAACCCTCATATTAATTATTCTGTTTCAAAATTCAGTTTTTGGTGTATTTTAAGGCTGTTGATCAATACGTGCTATAAAAAAATGTTGTAAAGGGTCTTTCAAGTTAAGCAGTTTTTTAATTCTTGAATAAAACAGAATTTACATTGATAACAAAAAACTTTTTATTGATAATTGAAGCATAGTGTATCACATTTAAACACGAAAGACATTATCTGCCAATTGACCACCTCTTGCAGCTCCACAAACGTCCACTCTTTTATCAACATTTTGGATGACATTTTGGCATAACCGTAGCTCTATCTCACCAATCGAATAATTTCATTATTTAATTCAGAATTCGAGTTTTCACGTAACCCCAAAGAAAATAGTCCAACGGTATCAAATCACATGATTTTGGTGGCCAATTAACATCGTCGCTTCTTGCAATAACTCGTCCTGGAAATGTTTCCCTCGATAAATCAATTATATAAATTAGCAGAGTGAGATGTAGCGCCATCCTGTTGGAACCACATTCGTTTCAGCCCTCAAAAATCCAGTTACCATCACATGCCACAATATCGAACATCATTCACAGTTACAACTTCACCAGCAGCATTTTGAAAGAAATACGGCTCAATTACACCTCCTGATCATAATGCACACTAATTTTGTTTGTTCTTTAATCCAATTGATAAATGCATGACGTTTTGAATTATCCAGTGGCTTTAGTTCCTGAATTATTTCAACCTTATATGCCTTTACTTCTAAATCCTTTCGTAAAATACGCCATATTGTGGATTTATTGAGTCCAAATTGTTGTAAACGAAAACTAATGGATATTTGTGAGTCTTCAGCAACACTTTCACGTACCAAATCAATATGCTCTTGTAAACGATCACTACGACTATATAGTGCCCTTCTTTTATCTTCCACCGAGCAAGTTTCTTGAAATTTTTGAACAATTCGATTGATAGTGCTTTCAGATGGACGATTGTACAAACCGTAAATATCACGTAATTTTCTAAAAACATTATTCACTGAGAGTCCATTTTCCTAAAATAATTCAACAATTTTAACGCATTGTTGTATTTTGCATTGCATAAATATCTTACATTATACATTGAAAGATTACGTTACAATTTGTAAGATCCATTATGAAAGCTTATTTAAAGGAGAAATTTTTATAATGTTATCAAAATCAGAATTATATGATACTTATATATTATATATAATTATATTATACTTAAAACTATAATTATATGATCTTATATTTTTAACAGTTAGCGATATTTTGTTTTATTTATATTCGATTCTGAATCGAATGAAGATTTTGATGGCAAAGGTGCCCCCGAATGCCACTCAGGATTAACGTTTAATTATCATTGGCATTAAAGTTGACTTGGTGTTATAGGAAGCGTTTACTCAGAAAATCTGCAATTAAATCTTAAAAGTCCTAGATATGTAAAGGATACTATCATGCAAGATGTTCCTAAATATTTAGTAATGAAACTGAAAATTATTTGATTAAATACATGTACAGACGCTGTTATTGTTTTAAAATTATTATTATTATCATCGACTTGGTGTCACTCTCTCATCTCAAAGAGCTGGAAACCATAAACCGATCCCTCCCTCGCGACCTTGGAGTTCGGCTCGGAACCTGGGAATAAATTTCATTATAACCCAGTATTCCGTTGGCATTAAGAAAAAAAAATTCGAAATATGTGGCAGGTTTTCAACAATGTAGCCCGTTGTCCCACTTTTATGACATTTCTATTTAGTCCGCAGCTTGTTAAACTTTTGGAGAACCTGTGGCTCACCAATCATTCTGTGGAAATTACAAAAGGTTCGATGTTGACTTTTTCAAGTTGCCAGATGTTCTTCAATTCATAAAAAAGATTCTCATACTTAGAAACTTTTTCCACCTCCGTTTTATGTATATTGTGAGACAGTATTATGGCAATATCAATAATTGTTCCCCAGTTTTCTTTTTTATTTATTAAGACTATGTCTGGTCTATTGTAGTCTTATTATTATTATTATTATTTACAAAGACTACAATGGTTGACTACTATACCATACATACATATTCTATTCGGCGATAAATCTGGGAATCTCTTTAGCCAACCAGTCGGGTGGATTTCCAGGAGATCTGGCGTTATCTTGCTGAAAAATGGGATTTAGACTAGCTTTCAGATACAGTCTAAGGACAAATTACATCATTTTGGATACATAATGGGTTGCAATTAAGCATTCTCTAGTGGTTACTCGGTGTGACCTGCTACCCAAGTATGGGGAGAACATCTACACTGATCACAAGCAAATACAAGCTCGGAACTATTCTAAGCGATAATCATGCACCCTTATCGCAAGTAATGTCCATTAACAGATACTTTCATGTCGATTTCCTGCAGCAGCAAGTCTAAGATGCGTCGTTCGTTACGTCTTTAGGTACTTCTAGAACGACCAAAAATTCGCACTCATACATAACTGTAATCCTCAAACCACCTTATTCATGTCCCCTTAATGCTAGAAGCATCAATCGTCGTCTCCCTATTTCTTGAAAACGCAAACCTGCATTTTTCATACCAATAGCTCGTCTTTACAAATGTCGTTACAAAAAGTGTGTCGCTACTTTTATTATTTTCAAAACAGTGAAAAAACGAATTTCGTGTGTTGATCAACTCTCTAAATTGTTGAAACTATCTTCTTGAGGTTGTTATCTGACTTTCTGCGTGTGTCCGAACAATCTAAGCTGTCTTTTTATGAATTTTTCGTTTATCAAGTTTATTTGTAGATTGTCTGTATGTTTCATTTCTGATTCTCTCATTCTGGCTCTATTTCCAATCTTGCGCAGGAATCTCATTTTTATTACATTAATTCGTGCCTTACTTTTTTTAGCCAATGTCCATGTATCACCACTATGTAATACCATTGGTCTTACTATGTTTTTCACTAGTTATATTTTTTATTCTTTAAATTTTTCTTTTGTTTAAAAAATATGTTTTTCGTCATATAAAAAATGTTATCTGCTTTTTTGATTCATCTGTTTTTTTTATTATTATACTTATAAACTAAATTTTCAAAATATATATTATAACGTTGAACCTGTTGTATTTCGTTGTCTTTCATTTTTATGTATTTTCTGTTCTTTTGATATAATCATACTTTTTATTTATTTATATTTATTTTTTCTAAAGCTCTATTTAGTACTTCTATATTACGTTGTAGATTTCTTTCTGAATCCGATACTATTTTCATGTCGTCTGCAAACATTAAATCCCGAAGCTATTTCTTCCATTTTTCAGTATTCTAACTTTAACCCTCTACAGGTATGGTGACTTCTTTAGCTTCTTAAGGTATGATGGGTCATGAGTGACCCATGAATATTATATAATTATAAAAAAAATATATTCAAAAGTATTTGTGTTTTATATTTTTGTCGCATTGTTTAGATATATATTTATATTAAAAAATATAAAAATTCAAAAATTAATATATTTTACTCTCTAGTGTTGAACTATAGAAAATGGTTGACATATGAACCTAAAAAAATTAAAAACATGAAATAACTCCCTCAAGACATCCATTTGGCCATATACCATAAAAGAAAATATAATAAATAAATATAAATTAAAAAATCTGAAGTATTTGTAGCTTCTGTTTTTATTGAAATTTTAGTCTCTGCAATTTAACAGTATTGATACTATGGGATTTACAAATACCTTTTTGTCACACTGAACATTTCTGTGGGTATTTTTTATCATTGTGACACATGTAACAACGCCTTCTTTTTTTGTCCATGGGAATAATGCCCCCTGAAGCTTCCGTAATTATGCCAATATGACGTTTAATCAATGTCCGAAGATCTGTTGGAATTGTTTATATTGATAATAAGATAATAAATGCTCGACGTTCTGTAAAGGCATTATTTGCACTCTTATAGATAACACTTGCATTAACGTCCATTATATTGTCCATCGCATAAAATAAAGTCAAGGGCCAACGTTTACTTCTACGAACCACATTATAACAAGCACATTTTTGGTCCAAGCTATCTACCTCACCTTTTGTTGAATTGTGGAAATCGATAATCTCAAGACATTTTTCATTTTGAATTATTGTATCTGTATGATGCAATGAAGATAACATTATAACAGCTTTACGTTAGGCAAAATGGTGAAATATTTTGTAAAGCCAAATATTGTTGATGAAACTGGGCGATCTTTATTAGGTAAAAATTCACTTGGTATTTCTCTTTATTTTTGCGCAGCGTTCATGTATATGTCAAACTAATTTTTTAAAAATTCTGTTACAAGTTCTATTGGTGAAAACCAGTTATCGACCGTAATGTTACGGTTACTGTTTATAATTTGTAGAACAATTTGTAAGACATTCAAAGTTGGGACTGCCAATTTCTTTACCGGAATATATAAATGCATATAGTAAATAATGTGTCTTTGCATCACAAAGACACATTATTTTTAATCCATATTTGTTGGGTTTATTGAGCATATTCATCTTGTATTTACATTTTCCGCTAAATCCAACAAGCATCTCATCAACGATAATGTACTCACCGCAAACATAATTTGACTAGGAATTGATAATCATGAGGTTGAACAATTCTGATATAGGAGCAAGTTTATCACCATTTCTTATTATTTCTTTTCTTATGCTACTGTCATCAAATCTCAACGCTGAACACAAAAAACAAAAACGTTTTAAAGCTATAGTAAGACGAAATATATCACGCCCCGTTAAATTCGTAGCCTACAGCGAACTTACATCTTCGTTATTGGATTTGAATGCGCCAGAGAAAAGAAAAAAACTTATAAAGGCTTTGAGCTCAGTTTTTTCAATGTGATTCGTAAATGGACATGATAGAGCTTGATTGCCATAAGAAGCTGTCAATTCAGTTATTCGTTCGTTTGTATGCCGAACAATGATGTCCATCATATGATCATCAAACAATAAATATCATGTATCTACGGGTTTGGATGGTTTGTCCTTATATGCTTTACCAATTACATCTGGAATCTTAGACCTAATTGTGTTTTCACCTCTAGTTTTGCTACTAGCGGGGGATATTTGGACCACTCTCTAGAATAATTCACAGAACACCAATGATGACGTCATATATCCGCCTGATTCCCGTACGAATGTAAATTGGTCTGGATCACTACTGACCCATCATACCAGTTAAGGGTTAAGGTATCCATCTTTTTTTTTTTTAGTTTCTTTTATGGTCCCGTCTAGTACTATTGAAAATAATACAGTTGGAATGATCACAATTTTAATTACATTTCACGCACAATTTTTCAACAGCATCTCAGATTTCGTCGGTTTTGCTTTCGCTGGATTATCTATACACTAGTAGTACTTACAAATAAAGTTTAAGTTGTCTTAGAGCAACAATACTCTTAGCTATCTCATTTCATAACTACACGTTTTCTAGCTATTCCAAGCAACGATGTCAATAATTCTTTTATTGGTTTCTGTCAGTCGACGTCCAATGTTTACAGATGGTCAGAAATAGCTCGACTTCATTGTGGATCCGTTTGACATCCGTTTCTTCTTTCTTTTCTGTTTAACTTTGTAGCCGTTTAATTGTTTAACATGCCGGCGGCTTTATTCATTGAAAAATGCGAGGGTTGATGTCAATATCCAAATCCTAAATTGAAAATGTATAATGCTTTGGAAGTTCCCATTAAATCCACTGAAAAAAAAATCAAGGAAAGAGTGAAAAGTCAGATATTTTTTAAATGAAATATTGATTTTTTGATCGAAAATCGATTTATTTTTCAACTTAGCCTACTTTTAGCTCGATGCTCGAAAGCAAACTAATAATAGTAGAAGGTACAGAAGAAAAGGTCTCACAAGTGGAAGTGGATACAGAACTAGGAAGAATGATTTTTGAACGCATAAAAGAATTTGTCTACTTAGGCGTAAGAGTAACTAAATATACTTAATAATATTGTTAAACTTATCAAAGACTCTAAATTTAGAAAACGGATATTGATATCAACCTTCACCAACTACGACGACTGGAGCCGGCAGCGAGTTAAGCAATAACGTAACTACAACGTTAAAGAAAACAAAATAAAAAGAACAAACGGATGTTGAAGAAACCCTACGACGCGATAAAAGTTGAGCTATTTTCACTCTTCTGAAAAACACCGAACGTCGCCTGACTGAAACCTATAAAATAATTATTGGCAGCGCCGTTCGGGAATGTTAAAAAATTTTCCGGATGTTCAAAGCGGTTGCCAAAAGTCAAAATAATGTTATTTTGTGAGACTATTTTTAGTTATTATTGCTGTAGTATATATGCTAAAATACAAAATATGTATTTACATATCGAAATGTCTTTATTACGGCAAAAGTGAAGTATTTTTCTATCATGAAAATACACAGTGGGCTTGTGGAGAATATTAAAAATGTTCAGATACAAGGATTTTTTTTCCCTGTTCCACATAAAAATTTGTAATCCTTCAGTCGCTAACAAGCATCTCCCGAGATCAGTTTGTTCATCAGTTGGGCTCGAGTTCGTTCAAAAGCAACTGAACGACTGACCAGGGTCCTGACCATATTAATCAGCCAAATATACTTGGCCTTTAATTATAGGTCCTGGGTTTAGGTCCTAACGGTTTCACACAGTAGTACTGTTACCAATCACCGGATGGCGTTAGTTGCATTTCAATACTGCTTTCATCCGATTTAGCCGATTAATATGGCCAGGACCCTGGTCAATTCTTCAGTTGCTTTCGAACGTTCAACTCGAGCCCGACTGATGACGGCTTAAGACCAGAAACCGATCTCAGGAGATGCTTGTTGACATTTGTTTTTGTATGGGTTTTCCACTCACGACAAATTGCATTGAAATTGCTGGGTTTGACGCGCGTTTTGCTAACTAAGGTAGCATCATCAGGAGGTGATTAAAACTAAAGTTTAACCAATTTCAAACTCGAAAACGTTTACTACTTAATACTAAATCACTTTATTTATTATAGACTCTATGTAACTGCTTGACGCGCGTTTTGCTAATAATGTTGGCATCATCGGGAGATTATTCAATCGTAGTGCAAATCGACTAGTTCAATTAAGAAATGTAAAGGAGGGGAGTCCCCATAATACTTGTTCAATTCTTTGCGATTGGGTGTTCCACGCAAATTAGTAGTCAAAACCAAACTAAATGTCAAATCGGCTTCAAATGGTGTGATACTAGAAAAGAAACTAGTGTACATACATACATACTATTCATTATGTATGTAAGTGTGAATATATATTTTTATATTTATTTTTTTTGTATTTATATAGCCACGAATCTTTCAAGTTTATAATTTTTACCGTAAATAGCCTTATCGACTTTTTTCTACTTTCTTGCATATTTTTTTCGTATTCAGGTAAACTCTATCACATATTCTTGTTGCTCTTTTTATGGTACCAAAATCACGATCACACGGCAAAAATTACTAACCGCATACTGAGAAATAGTGAAAGATCTTGTCAAATCTTTTGGTTGCCTGTAGGGCCATTAAAAATCCCACCATCTTATTCCGGTTTTGACTGAGGCAGGAATCAGAAAAAAATATGAAGCTCTTTAACCTCATGTGAGATTTTTGTTTGTAGGTAATCGTAAATGAAGCTTTACACCTCATTTGGCCCTTTATGAGCCTCCCCTTCGTTGTATACGTAAGAGTGTCCCATGTTTTCCTTCAGGTTATGAATTTCAAATACGTTCACCCATAACTGTTAGTAGTAAAAGACTTCCTGTACTTTTGATTTTTCTTCACATAGCTTAGTAACATCTCTTATTTTATTTTAGAATTTATTTGCACGTCTCTTAAGGCAACTCTACTCCAGCCTGCAACTCTTTTAGCTTTATCATTGAGATTTTTGTCCTAAGATTTCCACAAGTTGAACAAACATCAACCTGGGGTCGTCCAAAATTTAGATTATAATGTTCTTTAAAATATTTCAGATAGAATAGTAATTTCTTCCAAATCAGGAATTTTTTTAATAAAAAGTATGTGCATTATCTTAACATACAATGTATTTGACAGATATCTGAAAGATTACTGCTTTAAGGCCGGTTCTACAATGCAAGAATATACCAGCTATAAGCTATACTTGAAATTAAATTTGAAATGCCCGTAAACGCCCGCCCGGCGTTTCAAATTTTATTCTAAGAATAGCTTATACCTGGTATATTCTTGCATTGTAGAACCGGCCCTTAGTAGCATAGTGTGCGATTCGTTCTGCATCATCAATAGCTCGAGGCCTATTATTATGTTTTCCCTCAAAACTTTAGAAGATTTTCCGGACAACAGAATAGTGGTCAGTCGTGAATGTGAGTAATGCTGTGCAAGCTCATGTAAGCTACTTTACAAACAGAAACCTAATCACTTCCTTTCATGGCAAAGTGCAAAAAATTACTCACCATTACATTCGAACTATTACCCTCTTGCTGATCAGAAGGATGTCTGCGTTCTTGCGCAGGCTTAGTTTATATCAGTCCTATCAGGTAGCTTTCCTTTTCGTTTTTTTAGTCTACCGTTGTATAAAATTGTAAAAATCTTCAGTTTTCCACTGACTAAAAATGTAGTCCTACATTTATGTTTGCAAGAACAATTTGCTCCAGTTCGTTTAGCTTGAACTACTTTACCTTTACTATTAATTTAGGATGCACTTTTCATTTTCTTTCACCCATTATTCGGGGTGAGCTTTTTGTTTCTATCCTCTGTTTGATTCTTCGTCACTGCTTTCTTCCTGTAGAGGTCATAGACCACTCATTGTAACTGACTACATAAAAGAAGACGTTTAATAAAAAATTAAAAGTACATTTTAATAAAAATATTAATATTATTAATGAAATTATGAAATAAAATATCAATATATAAAATAATAAATAAAATATTAAAAAATAAAAATATATTACTAAAATATATATTAATATATATTAATATTATAAATAAAAATATTAATGCGTGGAAGAACAGTAGTAGTCCTTAGCTCGTTTTCTACTCATTGGACGGCTAGACTGGCTGAATCACAATATATTTTCGTCAACTTCTCCCGGATCAACTGGAAGCCTTCAAAACTAATCGAAACCCCTTCGTGGATCAATCTGATGCAAAATATAAGTTGGGGCCAGAAAAGACTAACTTTCTTCTTTACATAAATATATTAATATATATATACTTTAACATAAATTTTACATATATATATATATATATATATATATATATATATATATATATATATATATATATATATATATCACACACATTAATTTGATTCTGCCACTCTTATTGATTCTGCACTCATTGCTAATCGTCCATAGATGATGTCGGTGGATGCTGTCAGCTCCTCATTAATCAGGAAGAGGAATAGAATAATTAGCTAATTTTAAACACAAATTTTGGGAACCTCCACTATTCAGGATTCTGATTCCAAGTTAATATTGATTTGCAATTGAATCATTGTGTTTCAGAGATCACGATGATGCCTGGAATGAGGTGATCGTTAAGAAGCAAAAAGTCTTTTGCAGTTCACTTTGTTTCTTACAGAAATTGACCAACTTGATGAAACTGGTTGTGAGTGGTTGATTCTCACTAGAAGCTAAATGGAACGTCTAACAGTACAGGGTTCGTCACTCGAAGAAAGAGTTAGAGAGCAAAAAGTTGCGTTTAAGTTTCAGATTGTTTAGTAACTTTACTTCAATTTGACTTCAAAAATTACTTGTCAGTTATTGGCGTTAAGTTGATCGAATGCTTTACTTCAAATTAACTGCAAGTCTTGCACCCTAACAGTTACTCAACGAGGAGCTAGAACTAGATTTTTAAAAAACATATGTGGTAGGTTAGTATTGCCAAATGCATGCTAGCCGGTATAATTTATTGTTTTATGCTGATTTTTCTTACATTTTATGATCACGTGATCACGTTTTATGCTGATTTTTCTGTGATCAGCTGTTCGACAGCTAGAACAGCGTGAAGTTGATAACACTTTTAGTGACGGACCCTGTATTGTGGTGTGATATTATTAACTATATATTTTGTTTGTAAATACTGCAAATAGGAATATAAACTTTGAACCATCATCTGTTAATCATATTTCTTATAGTCTTTTAATGAAATCTCAAACTGTTTTTATCCAGCTCTTTGAAAAGGTATTCAATTAACTTTATTACTTTTATAAACTTGGATAAGTCCCAAATATTTTTTTGTCGACCGGTTTTTCGCCGATTTGGGATCTTCGACAAAGCATCAAAGAGAAAATAAGACAAACATTTATTAAGTTAATCCTCGACAATATTAATATTTTAATTAAGTGTACTTGGCGTATTAATTAAAACGCGATTTTGAAATTTCTTTGGAAATATCTTATGTTTGTCCCCCATCCAATTCCGCTGTCGACCTCACCTCATCTATCCTGCTCAATTCCTTGTCCCTCTGAGATCTCGGTTCGGCAAAATTAAATTTTATATTTAGGGGGTCTTAATTAAAAGGAAACACGTTAGATTACGTCATTCGAGGTGGAACTCGATAGAAATTTCCACATCCGTACGAAAACGGTTGCAATTAGGATTATTTGAAACGACGTAATGAAGATTTTAAAAAATAATGAGTGCCGCTCTTCGGTAATTATCTCTTTTTCAAAGTCTTCACTTTTCATTTATTCTTTTTTTTTAATATAATTCCAATTAATTTTGTATTTGACAGGCTAAATTTTTGAGTGGAGATTAAAAAATATTGCTCAAGAAGTTGGTGCGCACTTCCAAGGCACGCCATCTGATAATAACAGATTGTTACGTATATACAAGATTAAATTGTTGAAAGCCAGTGTTATACTTTCAATAGACCTTTCCAGGTCCTTTTCAGTTAATGAGGCATTAATATGAAAGTTTCGGGCACTTTTTATAAATATGGCTGGATAACAAGGATCATTACTCTTATTATCAGTGCAGCTAAATGAAAAATGGCCGTCCTCAACATGGAAGTAAAACAGAACTTGTTGAAAGGTTAGAATGACAATTGTATTCATATTAGTTTTATATTTATTATCTTTACATTATATTTATTATATTTATAATATTATCTTTATATTTATAACATTACATTTATTTCTCTATTAAGTTTGGAGCATATTTTAATTTTTATTTCTTTTAATACTTTTATATTTTTCCATAGGGGCAATTTTCTAAAATAATTAACTTGTGCCATAAGTTTATTTATATTTTTCAGCCAAATAGACCCTTGCTACTTTTACCTACAATAAACATTCATGATTTGAGGTTATAGCATGAGCTGCTACATTAACATTTAAATGGATTTAATGTACCTAATACATGATTTTTTTTACACAACTGATGGGGTTATGATGTTCAGACACAGGATGTTCTGTTGTTAGACCACTTTCTCCTTCGAAATGAAGTGAACAAATATGCGTATCTTTGTTAATATGATTAATCAGTGGGAATCGACCATCAGCTCGCCCACATCTCTTAACTCACAAATCACATTTAGCACACTTTGGACAATTTTTTATGTTTTTGTTTCGTTGATTTAACAAGTTTTTGGCGATATTAAAGACAATAGTTTGGAAAACTAATAAAGTAATATAAACGCTCCGAAAATGATTTACTACATGTATCGCTGCGACATATCCCATAGCAACAACGTTTTTGTGCTGCCTCTTTTACTGATAACATTATATATATTTATTAAAATGCTAATATTAATATTTTACTTCAAGTATACAACAACTAAAACTGTACTATTGATAGTGAATTAATAATTAAAGTTGTTTTTTTTTTGTTAATTACATTGAAAAAATAATATTCACAGCTTATACATGCATAAAGTACCCGAAAAACATGGCGGAAGTTGAGGATGTGCACAAAAAATGTTCAACTATGAAAAGAACTATAAATATAATCTAGACTTAAAATCCGTTGTATAACAATGTAACCCTTTTCCAATATAAAAATGCGCCAGTTCTAAATTATATGATTGTCATACCCCAAGCTAGCATTACCTTGATGAATTTCTTAATACAGTTTGTATCTTGGATCTGTTACTTACCCTTAATAGGCTCCACCAGGTTTCTTTACTGTGACCTCCTGGTAGTTGTCGAGTTCATCACCAAATCTTTGAAATGGCCTGGACAATAGGAAAGTTGGAAATGGCATCAGAGAGTGTTTTTGGGGTGGTTGGTACTGGTTAATAGTCCCGAGAATGTATGATTGAAATAAAGAGCTTTCCAGTAAGATTGCCAGAACTTTGAAACGTAATAGTGGCAACACTGTTTTAAATGTAAATGCCATTCAAAGACTACTGTGTTCAATGTATTGTGTCAATCCACCATCGAAAGATACAAGATTTGGGTCAGTAAAAATCCTCGAGTGATTCAGGGGTTACCTCTACATCCTCAGAAAGTCACTGTTTTGTGCGGTTTTAGGGGTGAAGGAGTGCTAGGACCATATACAAGGTGTCCCGAAATTCAACATCAAGCAGGTACCTGGCGAAAGACCAGGTTATACCAGTTTTGGCAATAATAAGAAAAACATTCCATGTCCCCGTGTTAAGTGATAATAGGCATATTTTTGAAAATCTGTTTCAGAGTTATTTTTATAACGCGATTCTAAATAACCATGCTTTTAATCGCAATTACAAATCAAGCAATGAACGTTGTTAATTTAGTAAAAAAAAAGTTTTATTGGGTCCTGGTTTAAAACATTGTCAGCTAACTTTGATGCTTCATCTTTAAAAAAATGTATTACACTCCCCTGGGTAAGGTATTTCAAAAGATGACAGAAAGAGAGACATTTTGACATTCAACTTTTAGAGTGAGTGAGACGGCTAGTGACGGCTATGGTCAATAATTTGTGTTGTGCATACTTAGTAGTTAGTTATTAGCAATATAACTGTTAGTTAGTATTTAGCAATACTAACACGTTTTGCGACATGCTGTATCTATACACAGCGAAAGAGTATGCGAAGATGCATCTTATCTACGGCGAATGCCGTTGCAATGTCTCTGTCGCAGACAGATTGTATTGCGAGAGGTACCCCAATGAGGAGCCTCACCCAAATCACCGCTTGTTCATCAATGTACATATGTCATACTCGCAAGGACGATTGCCTAGTGCTCGAAATACCGAAAAGTATTCCTTATCGAATTTTAAAACGATACGAATATCACCCGTATCATGTGCAACGTGTACAAAGTTTACTACCTCGTGACTACATTCCCAGAATCGATTTTTACAGAACAATGTTGACGAGAAAACGTGAATATCCGCAATTTCTAAACAAAATTTTATGGACTGACGAATCAACGTTTAAAAAAGACGGTTATTTAACTAGCATAACTTAAATAGTTGGCACACAGAAAACCCGCATTTAACGCGTGAAAACCGGTTCCAGTATAAATTTGAAGTTAGCATGTGGACCGGAATTTTAGGCGGACAAATAATTGGACCATTTGACCTTGCCTGAAACTTTCAATGGCGCCAACTACTTGGATTTTCTCCAAAACGATTTGCAGCCTTTGTTAGAAGATGTACCACTCAATATCTACATAGAAATGTGGTATTACATAGCGCATTATGCTCGTCCTGTACAGGATTATTTGAAGAGAGAGTATCCCGAAAGGTGGATTGGGCGCCGTGGTTCAGGTAAGTGGCCTCCTCATTCTCCAGGCCTAAACCCCCTTGACTTCTTTTACTGCTACTGTGTAGAAGAAAAAGTGTATTCAAAAATAAATGCAAGGAGATTCGCACGACTGGTGAAAAAATATTTTCTGGGGCGATGCAGAGCATGTATTCGTGCCGAAGGCAAACAATTTGAGTATTTGGTTTAGTTTTAAAGAAAAATATTGTGATAAATAAAAGTATTACAATAATTCCTTTCATTTCATTTTGAGTAAGTTTTATATTAATAAAACAATAGACCAATTATTAATTTGACTCACACACATTGCCTTTGGATTGAGTTTTTTTGAAATAAGGTTCTTTTGTAAAAAAAAGGGCAATAATATTTTTTGTGGAAAGAAAAATGTCAATCTCTCTCTCTCTCAAATTCGTCGTCGAACAGCGTATCTCAATCTATCACATCTGTCCATCACATCTGTCTATCACATCAGTCTATCACATTTATCCATCAAAAATAAAGCAATAATATTTTTTTTGGAAGGTAAAGTGTCAATTGTTGTATCATTTTGAAATCTTGACTAAATAGATCATCTTTTGAAATAAGTTGCCCAGTGTAGTATAATAAATATTTTTTTTTAAAAGAAGAAGTGTCAAAGTTAGCTGACAACATTTTTTAAACCACGATTCAATGAAACTTTTTTTTACTAAATTAACAACGTTCCTTGTTTGATTTATGACTGCGATTATGGTTATTTCGGATCACGTTGTAAATATAACACTGAAAAATTGGGCAATTTATGATCACAGTACCTAAAGATATAGCCTATGGTGTCGAATTTCAAGATTTTCAAAAGTGTCGACTTTGAGTTTCGGTACACCCTGTATATATTTTTAAAATAATAGTAGAAACGTGTAACTGTTAATGACGAACGCTATAGATATACATACAGAATATCTTTCGCCTGAACTGATAAATGTAGTTAGTAGCACAATCACCAGATCTCAATCCTATCGAATATTTGTGTAACATGTTAGGTAGTCGGCGTTTAAGGCATTATATATTGTTTAAAACGCAAAAACAACTCTTTCAGTGCCTTTTAACTGAATGGCATGCAATAGAGCAGAATAACATTGATTATTTAATATTAGTTGAGTATGTATGTATCATATTGAGTATGCCCCCAAAGGTACAGGTTAGTCGTAAATAATCGAGGGGATCACATATCATTATAACTCCAATTATTGACCTTAAACATTCAAAGAATTTAATAATATTCTTTGTTAGTTCAAAAAATTAGATTCAAAATAAGAATTTCCAAAAACCCATTGTACATCATCACTTTTCTCGGGGCCAAATTGACTTTTATTGCCGGTTCTGAAACTCCCCTCTTAGTTCCCGCGGAGCCATATAATTAAATTTTCATGTAATATTCATCTTTTTATCTCTAACAATTTGTCTCAAACACAGTACACAATTTTGACACGAGAATAACAAATAATTCTACAAAAACTCAGATTTGAACTCAAAATATCAGTCAAAGCAACTTGAATAACATGCGACACATGCCATACACCATGTTCATCTTTGAGAAAAAGGTTCTTTTGTGAAATTGTCTGAGCCACCTTTCGAATCATCCCTGATATTTTTCACTGCGTTGGTTATTTTTCTGTAAAGTTCAGGCTGTTATAAAGCACCACGTTAATATATTTAACATTTGCTGGAAATTAATTTTAAATAAAAGAATTGAGACTTATGTCTAAACGTCCACCATACACAGTATGTCAGAAGAATAACAGAACTTTTTAAATTTAACGAAAACTACTAGGGCCATCCACTAAAACAATATCTAGTCTGAAAGCTGTGCTGATCAACGGATTGTCAAGTTATAGAGCTTAAAGTGACAGTGTGTTTTGTTGCCAACCAAAGACCCAAGATGACTATCAGTTGGTGCGTGATTAAAAGTGTATTCGCCTAATTTATATCGGTGTGGCTATTTCCTGTTCCCGAAGCTCAAACTGATCACGAAAGAAACGTTTAATGACATGTTCATAGCACTTTTCCCCATTCCGATTGAGATATCTCCAAAACATGCATTCTGAACGCATCAACCGCTTCTTCTGGCTTCGAAAATCGTCGACTATATAGTTTATTCGACACGGACGGGAACAAAAAGAAATCGTTGGGTGCCAAATCAGGAAGGTAGGGTGGATGACCGCATTTTCGAATTCGATGTTTTGACTGGTCAAATATTGTGAGTTATTTGGAAATGAGCCAAATCCAACAACTCTTGTTGGATTTGGCTCATTTCGAAAGACCCAGTCGATACAGTCAACTGAGGTTTACTTTCGGGCTCATACGTATTGATCCAAGATTTGCCATCTGTGTAGATGTTATACAAGGTTTTTGACACCCCAGGATTGTATTTTTTGAGCATTTATTTGTACCAATCGACATGAGCCGATTCTTGAGTGATTGTCAAATTATGCGGAATACAACGCACACAAATCTTTTTCACGGCTAAATGTTCATGTAAAATCTTGTGTATGCTTGTCATACTAATGCGCAGGAATGCCTCAATCGCACAGTATGTTACATGACGATCTTGGTGTATCAGTTCGCGTACAGTATCGATGTTTCCTGGCACAAAAACTGATTTTGGACGACCTTCTTTAAATTCGTCCATGAGCGAACGACGGCCACCACTTAATTAACTAAACTAGTTATATACAATGGTTCTAAATGGTGCTTCATCGCCAAAAGTCGAAGTGAATTGATGGATGCACTGTTGTTGAGATAACCCACGTTGAAAGTCGTAGTAAATCATCGCACGAAAATTAAGAAAGTTAATTCCATTTTTTGACTGAGATGAAATTTTCAAGTCACCAAACAACACAAATAACGTCCGTGTGACAAAACGAGTAGGTATACAGTCAACAATGTCAAATTTTATGACGTAGGAGAGAGTCGCCGAATTTGGACCGCCGCCTAGATTGGACTACTACTCTGTCTAGGTCGAATAACACATATATGTCCTAATGTGGACACTATATTGAACATTAGCATAAACCACGTTACTGCAAAAAGTGGTAATGCAGTACATTGTTTGACAGTGGAGACAGAGGAGAATTAGTGTTTTAATAGATCTGAACTAAATAATTTAACAAACCATGAAACACTTTTGGTCATTGTTAAGGTAAGTAACAACAAATTGTATTACATATTTTAAAAGCAAATTTATTCAGGTATAAATTAGTGTGATAGTTTTATTAGCACAAGTTAAAATATAAAAATACTTTACAAAGCTCATATATAAAAAAATGTTTAAGTGGTCCAAATTCGGCAACTCTCCACTATATATTATGATGTATGACTTTATGACGGTTATATGGCGCCTAGAAATACCATTGTTACCAATTCCGGATACATAAATAGTTATGTATCCGCATTGTTGTTCCGACCTGCTCCCACCTCTGGCCAGTTTATTGATATCATTTTGCCAGAAATTGTCGAACCTGGGCTCGAAGAAGTCGTTACGCCAGTTTTTGAGGTCCTCATCGTTGGCGAAGATTACGATACACTTATTTAGTTGTACAATGACCGGAAGAGGTGATAATCAATTGCGGCAAGATCGAGAGAGTATAGGAGGTGCGGAAAAAACATCCCATTCAAGATCATTCAACGCCTCCTTAACGATGTATGCCGTCAGGTTGTAAATTGTTGTGCAGCAAAATGAAGACCTTGTCGATCCGGTCATTTATGTTGAATAACCTTATTTGCACAGGTAACGTTCTGTGTCGACCGTCTTCTCCTCCAGAATTTCCCAGTACACAAGACCTTCCCAGTCCCACCAAACACAGATGGTTCTCTTGTGATTTTTGAACGGCTTTGTTACGGCGATTTTTCTTGTAGTCGTTGGTTAGTTTGTGTGGTACCCAAGATTCGAGTTTTTGAGTAAATCCCATTGTCGCAAGGCCGCAGTCCATTTTAAAAGCATAAAAGTTCTTTAAAATTAAGTTTTTTTAGAAAAATGATGCCAGTAGTTTTGTAGCTTGGCCAAACTTGGCCGAACAAAGTAAAAATGGAGGAACAACAAACGTATTAAAAAAATGACAGGAACTTACGGAATAACCCATTATTACATGCTCTTACTGTAAATTTTAACATTGTATTATATTCTCGTATTTGAAAAAGCCACTGTGTCGAAACAATCGCCATACAATTTTTTAAATATATTGAAAATTTAAACATGAGTCTCAATTCTTTTACCTATCCACATTAATCATTACTTGTCATAATATATTCAGATATTTTAAAATGAGTTCAGTATAGTGAGAAAGATATATTTAACGTAGTTATTTCAATTGACATAAAGGTGAAATATTTTATGAACGACACTGGTAGTTCAGATTTATCGATAGACGTTTGGAGAAAAATCCATAGAGCGTATATTGCAGGTGATTTGGGCTTCCATATTCCGTTGGAGCGGCGTCCATCCGCTGTTTATTGACACATATTGGATTTAAATACGGAAACAGGACAGAAATACGGAGCCAGTATACGTATTCGAAATTAGCGAACGCCGGGAAATTCATCGACATATTTTATACCAACAACCGAGAGCGAAGCTAGCGGCACACTAATAGCATTTATTTATTTATTAAACACATGAAACTTCTATCTGCTACGTTTTGCTTTTTTGGTAGTTATTTACTAATAATTCCCGCAAATTGTTAATGAATCTCTTAACTAATTAAACAGAATTTGAATTTTAAAAAATTAGTAGTTACTAACCACAAATTAATGCCTAAAAATGGCGGTTATATATTCTACTTTTGCATCAATACAATATTATATTCGGTAACCCATTTTTGAAGTATTTGTGCTACATAAGTGGCGGTATCAGGAATATTATTTATGTAGCCTTTTAATGTCCTGAACAAGTTTTAAAACACGATGACCAAACTATATATTTCAAATATTCAAGTCATTGGCTAATGACGAAATTTAATATTGATTGAAAAGTTCGCGGAGTGGACATGATAAAACAAGTTTTTAGTTGAAAAAATTACTTTATTCTTCCGTATATTCTTTCTTAAGCTCAATATATTTTTTCCAGCGGTTCTCGAATTAATTTATTGCATCTCCGAAGTGATTTTTCTGGAAGTTCTTCAAAATACTCATCTACAGCTGCGATAACTTCTTCATTTGATGAAAAACGCTTGCCGCGTGGGAGTTTTTTGAGGTTTGGGAACAGATGAAAGTCAGAGTCATCAAAAAATTGATGCCATAACCTTTTTGGTCGATAGAGACCACTTTCACTGCTTCGGAGCTGAACAGACCACTCTGCGGTTTATTGTCGCAATTCAGAATCATAGTGGTAAACCCAAGTCTCATCCATAGTTACAAAACACAAAGTGATTTTGCTTCCTGATGATGCACCAACCACACACAGCAAAACTGGTTAAGAAAACTATTGGGGCATTTATTTGGGATATACTTTCACGTGCGGCTTACTCATCAGGCTTGGCTCAGTCCGATTACTACTTACTTGCATCGATGGGACACGCACTTGCTGAGCAGCTATTCACTTCTTACCAAAATGTACAAAAATGGCTCGTTGACTGGTTTGCCTCAAAAGAGCAACAGTTTTTTTGGCATGGCATTCACAAATTATCAGACAGGTGAGAAGAATGTATAGCTGGCATTTTCATACAATAAACGTGTATTTTCTAGGCAAAAATTACGGTTTCGTATTTACATACTTGGTAAGATTAGACAAGTATTCTCCATTTACATTTAATCCCGTATGACCTCACGATAGTGTTTAAAAGACGTCTTCCAAAAGATTTGTGAATAGCTTTGGGATCGCCTTGTCTTATACATCTTTTTGCATCTACGACATTAGTTCCTTCAAATCCTTGCACAGTCACAGTTGAGTTATCATACATATATTTTATCAGTTAATGCGTCGATCAATCAAGCTTTTCAGGCCAGTCAGTTCAAGGCTTTTCTCGAATTCGAAATATTAGTAATAAGCAAAAATAATTACCATCTTTCTAAAATGTACCGGCCGCGGTGATCAGGTGAGCTAATCGCTCGCTTGCTCGACAATCTAATGGTTTGAATTCTGGTTCGGGTATGGATATTTGTGCAGTCTATCTGAATGTAATGGGGTATTATGAAAAACTGGAAGAAATAGGCGCTAAATGGCTAAAGGATAAAAAAATGAAAATAAGAACTACGAGGGTTGCTATTTATGTATCCGGAATTGGCACCAGTGGTGTTGCTAGGGGTCCTCAGACATATATATCGTAAAGTTTGACGTTGTTGTATTGTATATGTTGTTGACTGTATACGTACTCAGGGCGTTTACAGTCGCACAGTCCTGATTTGTCACACAATGATTTTTTTTCCGTCCGTGAAGAATAAACTACGTGGTCAACGATTCTCGACGCCAAAAGAAGCGGCTGATGCGTTCAAAATGCATGTTTTGGAGATACCTTAATCGGAGTGGAAAAGTGCTATGAAAATTGGTTCAATCGTATGCAAAAGTATATCGATCATTGCGTAAGTTATTTTGAAAACCCATAAAACCATTTTCAATGATAAATATTTGTTTTTATTTATTATACATAATATATATATATATATATATATATATATATATATATATATATATATATATATATATATATATATATATATTACATAAATAGCAACCCTGGTACAAATAATTTAGTAATCTTTATATTGAAGAACCAATAATAACATATTTTGAAAATAATGTCGTTCAAATGTTCCCCCCGGTTACGTCTGGTGGAATGCATCGTGGAGACCCAGCTTTCTATCACTTTTTCACACATCTCACGTTGTATATTTTCAATGGTGACCAGAATGTTTCATTTAAGGTCAAGAATTATTCAGGTTTTATTTATGTAAGCTAGAGATTTAACATAACCTAACAAAAAATAATCCAAGAGCGTGAAATTGCATGATTTCAGTGACCAGTTGGCGTTGCCATTTTGCGAAATAACGCATCCACGAAACTTTTCTTGCAATAAATCGATTGTCTGGCGGGATGGGCGTTGTTGAAAGAGAAGAAAAAAACATGGCTTATATCCACATTTATCAGTTCTCGCCAAATATATTGTATTAACATCATATAGCATTCAGCAGTAGAAGTCATCACCTTCACAAAATCACTGCTTCCGCACAAAACCGCACCAAACAGTGATTTTTTGAGGATGAAAAATTTAATCCTGACAGTTATGTATGTTCGCAAATCTATTAAACCAGAAGCGTGCTTCGTCAGAAATGATTATATTAGACCAAACGCACTTCTGAATCGTGTATCTTTCAATGGTGAATTGACACGATGAACTCAAGAGCAATCTATGAGATACTACATTTTAAATGAGATGAGATTTACATTTTAAACAGTGTTGCCGCTATTACTAGTTTAAACTTCTGACACTCTTATTGAAAAACTCTAGAAGTTTTTGTTACGAATTGTCATTTAGAATTTTCAGTTTTCGACTGTTCGACATGCCATTTAGAATATTTTATTCTCTACGCAAATTTAAATGCATCGTATTTACATTATATAAAACATATTTGTATATTTATTAAAATGATATATACGTTTCAGCATTCTTTTTTTATTAAAACTTCTAGCATACATTTTTCAACTTAATCATATCAATTTTCGAAATTTTGATCATTTGATTGGATAATGGAAATCACAGCTATGGCTTGACTGAAACCAGCTAATGTTTTTCACAATTTCAAATAGTATTTTTCTCCCAATTGTTTTTTTTTATATATCTAAATGTCTTAATTAAAAGGAAACATGGTGAACTGCATCATTAGAGGTGGCATTCGGTGTCAGGTTCGGTAGAAATTGGGTACGTTTGCACGAAAACGGTTGCAATTATGGCCTTTTTTGAAATGTAATTATGAAGACAGTTTTAAAAATGACGAATGCCAGTCGTCGGTAATTATCCTTGTTATTTTTTGAAAAAAAAAACTACCTTCATTTCCGAACGTTTCATTACTGTCATGAAAACTAAACCTTAAGAGTTTAAAAATGAAAATGAAGACAGATTTAACGTTTATTTCTTAAACATAGGGTGATTGTGAAACATGTTAAAACTATGATTAAGAAGATTAATTAAGATTATTAGAAACTTTATCGTACTTTGGTTGGTTAACGTACAAATCTCTATCTCTTTCTCTCTCTATCTCTTAATGACGGAAAAACCGGGCTTAGTGTGTTTATAGATTTAAAGCGAACCTTCGAAACTATTGGCCGGGATATCATCTTCATCCTATTTATTCATTTGGTATATCCGAATGTAAGTTTCTTCAAGTTCTCTCCATCTTTGTCTATCCTGTGATGTTTCTTGCCATGCCAATTCTCCGTGTCTCTTTATGTCATCCACCGATCTCAGTGAAGAAACAGAAGATGACCACTGTTTCTTTGACCTTCATATGGGCGCCAATTTTGGATGATATGGTTCCACCTATTGTCTGAGAGCCTTTAGTTGTGGCCTTCGAATTTCTATGTAGTGATTGTGAAACATTTTAAATTTAAGATTATTAGAAACTTTATCGTACTTTGGCTGGTGACGTACAAATCTCTATCTCTCTCAATGACGGAAAAACTGTGCTTAGTGTGTATATAGATTTAAAGTGAGCATTCGAAACTATTTACCGGGATATCATCATCCTATTTATTCATTTGGTATCTCCGAAGTTAAGTATCTTCCAGTTCTCTCCATCTTTGTCTGTCCTGTGATGTTTCTTTCCATGCCAATTCTCCGTGTCTCTTCATGCCATCCACCTATCTCATTGACGAAACAGAGGACGACCACTGTTTCTTTGACCTTCATATGTGCTCCAATTTTGAATGATATGGTTCCACCTATTGTCTGAGAGCCTTTAGTTGTGTCTTTCGAATTTCTGTGTAAGTCTGACAGCATGTTCTACTATGTATATACCTTTGGTCCTTTGTCATATCCGTATTTTTTTGTGGTCTCGTAGAGTTATATTAAGCATTTTTCGCTCCACAGCTCTCTGTGTCTTCGTCAGTTTATCAACGTTGGATTTAGTGAAGGTCAAAGTCTGCTCCATACGTCAGCACAGAGAGTATGCATGAGTAAAATATTTTAGTTTTATGTTCGACTGAAACCTTCTTGTTCTTCAGGATGAAAGAGAGTCTGCCAAATGATACCCAACCCATTCGAATCCTTCTTTTTATTTTGGGTGTTTGGTTCTCATTATTCAGTTTAATTAATAGACCCAGGTATAAATATAATGTTTTTTTTTTCAATTAGGACAGGTCGATGTTGAAATGGAATAAGTTGTGTGTAAGGTATTAACGAAATTCTTCTTTTTTTATTTAAAAGACCCATGTATGCCATTACGTGTGGAATATAACATCATTCAAATGTCCGCCGTGGCGTCTCCCGATGACACGGATCCAAGTGGTCCAATTTTCAATGACTCTGCCGCATAGATCCGACTGAATTTGAGCGATGGCCTGGGTTATGTTGAATTTAAGAGCTTGGGTCGATTGCGGTTTATTGGTATAAACCTACGACTTCAGAAAACCCCACAAGAAAAAGTCTAGCGGGTTCAAATCGCACGATCTTGGTGACCAATTCAAGTCACCTATGCGAGAAATAACCATACCCTCAAATCGTTCATGCAGAATGTCCATCGTGACGTCTGCTATATGGCATGTAGGGCCATCCTGCTGGAACTATATGTCCTTCTCCGTCTATATTGTTCAATTTGGTCCAAAAGAAATTGGTTAGCATCGTTCTGTAGCGCTCGCCGTTGACAGTGATGGCCTCACCAACGTTCAACGAAAAAGTACGGACCAATGACGCCGCCGGCCCAAAATCCGCACCAAACAGTAACTTTTTGTTATTGATGATTTTTCTGCCAAAATTGGGGTCCTCTTCTGAACGCTCCGAAGCCCAGTCAGCGAACAAACGGCGTTGTCTATGGTCATTAACTTTGAGCTCCTCGGTCAGTTGTATCTTGTACAGGATACACTTGGGTGCAGGACCAAATCCCAACGCAAAATTCGCCAAATTGAAGTCTGCGAAAGGCCGAGTTCTTGTGCACGTCGAGGAATTGACTGCATCGGGTTCTCCTGCACGAACAGCGGCGATGTTCTCTGCCGATCTGACATTCCTTTGACGTACGGGTGTTGACTGATGGTTGAAGGGCCACCATGTCTACCGTAAAATGGGCGCAACTTTTACACTAACGAACACTCATTTTGATAATAAAGTTTTATCATTTGGGCTTACTGCTCAACCGTGTAACTTGTCATGGTGATTTGGAATCAGTAACTGAATAATAAACAAGAGGTTAGACAGACGCCGCCAAAACAACATAACCGCCACAGGCTGCCAACATCAACTCGCCCTTATTGAAAACATGCTGTCAAAACTTTTTCGTAGTCCACAAATGCACAATAGAGGGGGAGATTATATTAATTGGTTTTCTCTATCAATATTGTAAGGGTTAGTAGGTGGTCCGTTGCGATGTACTATCGTCAGAATCCGGCTTGCTCAACTGATTAGTAATCGTCAAACTTATTGGTGAGTCTGTTTGTTATTATTTTGATGAGACATTTGTAAAGCTCTGTCAATAGAGATATTAGTCTATAGTTTCCTAAGTTATAAGCGTCGCCTTTCTTCAAAATTAGTATTGTCAGAGATTCAGTCCAGTCACTTGGCATATCTCCTTCAGTCACGCATTTATTAAGAAGGACTTTAAGATATTTTAAAATTTCTTGATCTCCTTTAATCAGTTCAGGTCTGAGCTTATTATCGAGGGCTCTGTTTCTCTGCGTTTGTCTTACTGCTTCGAATATTTCGTATTCGCTTATGCCTGACATTTCTTCTGAGTTTATATTTGTTATTTTTTGGTTTAGTGCCGTCTGGGATTGTTTCTTTAGCCCGTTTTTCGTTTCACAGAGTTTACCATAAAACTGCTCTACTACCTTGATCATGGCTTATTTATCTCTGACTATTATTTTACTATCATCCCTTACTCAAATCAAGTTCTTATCTTTCCGCTGCCTTAGGCTTTTCAGGTTTGTGCTGTCTTATATAATATTCTCAACTCTTATTTCTTGACATCCAAGTCTTCCTTTATCTGTTTTTCGAAGTGCTTTATTCAATTCTCTATCTCTACAGTATCTCGATGGTTTTCGCTTAAGAGTGTTCTTCTTTTTTTTTTGTTGAGTTTTTTTCTTTGTTGAACTGTTTTTTTAGCTACTGTCATGCCTTCCTTAAGAAATATATTTGTTATATTTATATTCAGTTCATCAAAGTTATAATTTGTGCTGGATCTCATAATAAGAACTTCCAAGTTGTTGATATTTTTCTCTATTGCCTGCGTCAGTTTGTGATTGAATACTTGTCTTCTTTATCTGTAGGAACCATTCGTTTTTGGTGTTTATATTTAGTTTGACTCTTACCAAACGATGGTCATGCCCTGTGCTGAAGTTATTGAGCACTGTCACATCTGTAACTATTAATGTCGACTATAGAATGTAGGCGATCTCGTTCTTGGTTCTTCCATCCGGTGCCACCCATGTCCACTTGCGTTTTGACCCCTTCATAAAAACGTATTCGTAAACAACTTCTGTTCCTCCAGGTATCTCATTAGTAGTTCACCTATTTCATTGCGGATCCTAATTCCGAATTCCTCTATCTTATCTTCAGTCGTTTCCCTTTTTCCTCCCAACTTTACATTAAAATCTCCAAGCACAATTGTATAGGTACTTCGCTCTCTCATAATGGCTTCCGTTATCTATTATTATCCTTCTGTTGTTATTATCCTCCACTGCTTGGTCTTCATGGGTTGCAGTAGATAACCGGGATATAATGTATACAAAAATATTAAGTTATGGCGTAAGATCAAAAGCCTTGAAATGGATTAAAAGTTACTTAACAGACAGACACGACATCATGGAACGAGACTTGAGGGAAAAGTGTCGGCAAGAAAGAAAAGTGCTGGGGTTCCTCAGGTTAGTGTTCTGGGCCTGTTGCTTTTTGATATATGTCAACGATATTTCTACAATATTGGATAAATGCTTTATTAATCTGTTTGGGGATGATACCCTCATATCTATGTCTGGATATAATTTTCCTGAAATGGTTGAAACATTGAATAGTGAATTGTCAATACTATTTAAACGGCTTTGTAAAAATAAACTTAAACTAAACGAACTGGGAACAACGTGCATGGTGATTGGGCCTAAAGCAAACTACAAAAGATTTAATGAATTAGGGTTAAAAATAAATATAAACAATTGTGATATTAAAATTGTAAACGAAATTAAATAAATGGAAGTTCTCTTGGATCCTCAGCTAACATTTTGTAATCATATTTCTTTAGTCGTTTATCACTCTGGTCGAAGAGATTTGTGTATAATACTATTGTTTTACCACATTTTTCTTACTGTATGTCTGTGCTGATATCATATAATAAAGAGAGTATTGGTAGACTCCAAATACAACAGAATAAGGTTATGCGTGTACTATTGAATTGCAATAGATATACACCGATTGAGGTAATGTTTGATCATTGGACTGGTTTTCTGTTGGGCGAGCCATTGAAGAGCGATTGACATATAAAATAAAACATAATTTGTAGCCACATTATTTGCATACTTTTTTAGTGCAAATAGCAAACGTACATTCTTACGATGTTCGTTCTAAGAGCAATTATGATGTACTAATTGTGAGAACTACTGGTCTCTAGAAGACATTGTTTTGGGAAAGTATTTGCCTCTTCAATGCTTTGCCCGTTCATATAAAGACTTAAAGGTTCTAGTGTACATATGTTTAATAAACTGTTGAATTTGACATAGTGTTAATTATTGGCTTTTCATTTTATTTTCCTTTGTTGCGATTACGTAGGATTTTTCTTACTTTTATTTTTCTTGGTATATTACCTTTATATTGTCATTGTTTGATGCATATTCTAAATAAAGTGTAAGTATATTTCATTTGTTTAATCAGCCCTAAACATCCATATTTGGATAGATATAGGCCTCCCCTTCCTTTTTCCAACATTATCTCACTCGGACAATTTGAATCCATCCTAATTCAGCTTGTTTCTTAAAATAATCCATCCATCTCCTTTGCGGTTTTCCTCTTTGTCTTTTGGGTTTCCAGGGTCTCCAATATGAGATTTTATCCCATATCTCAAATTACTATCTTTCGGTGTATCCGGCAGATTTTCATTCAAGTATTTGTGATGAGACGTCCTTCACTTTCATTATGTTTCCTTCACTTTTTTTGTCTGCCAATCTGACGTTTAATATTTACATTTCTATTGCCCTTTATGATTTCGCTACTTTATTTTTTTGTGAATGTCCAAATTTGGGACGCATTTGTTGAAAACTTTCGTATTTAGTTGCGGATGTTTTTTCTGTTTTAAGACATAAAGAAAGATGGACAACAGGTCAGGAATAAAAAGAATTTTCTATTGTATTTGGTATTGGAATATCATGTCCCTTTTTAGTCTATCGGAACCATTAATCGAATTATTATTTGTTTTTAATTAATGTATTATCAATTCACACCGTTGCTTGAAAATGTTTTTACTCATTTTCAAAATGCACTTCATCTGCAAAATCCGTTTCGCGAAAAGAAGTTTAAACCCGTACTGAAGACGCATAAGATGTTGCCTTGGCTCCCCTCCAAACAGGAAGTCAGCAATATTCCCGTATCGAACATTACGCCACCCATCTCATTATATTATTTACACAGCATTGACATTTATCAGCAGGAAATATCAATATTTAATCTTATTCAGTTTGATAATATTTTCAATGTGAAATATTTTTGAAAGAAATTCTTCAAATCCTAATTTAAAAAACTAATTCGAGATAATACTTTTTTGTGTCCATCTCTTCCAGTCATTTATTTTGCAACAAGCCCATTTGCTTTTCGACCAATTCAATATATTGCAGCGTGTTAAAATGGACTTTCAAATAGATTCCAGATGTTATTGCAGTGCAACACGTTTCTGTATATCCAACACGTTTCTGTACATGCCTCAGACATGGAGTTTTTCTCTTTAATATTGTAGAAAGACATACAAATACTCATTGTTTCGGACACCAGCCTCATCTCGTCGGATGCTTTCAAATATCTTTTGAAAGATGAACGTTATGAATAAGTAAAAGGCGGCTGCGGAAAATAGGAAGACAGACAATACATTTCATAAAGTTTATAGCCCGCTGTGGGAAAGCCGAAAAAAAAATGTCAATAATGGTCCAAAACGCGATTTAAAATGGGGAAAAGGAGGGACTAGAATCGTTTGTCATTTGTATGCATTAATATGTGTTTGTTAATAAAAAAAATCAAATCGCGCCTGGGTCGTATTATTCGATGATTCAGGCTTATTCGTGAATGTACTAAAAGTATTTGCATTTTTGACATTCATAGTTCTCTGTTTACAAAATTATTTAGGATTCTTAGGGCGATTCCTGTGCCTCACAAATGCTGGTCACAAGGTTACATTTCCCTGAATATTTTCTAGTGCTTGTTAAGTGCTAGTGCTAGTGCTAAGATTTGCAGCTGCAACTGCTTTTAAAACGTCGGCATCGAGGGACTGTAAACGACCTGAAAATCTTCTATAGTCAAGATTCATGTCTCCTTCCCGGAACTTTTTGAAGTAAGCTGAGCGGTGCGGATGGATACGGTACCTTCTCTCTCTACTTCTCAATTCTCACGAGCGGTGTCAGTCGCGTTGAAGTCAGTCGCGTTTTTAATGTTTTAAAATTGACCTAATTTTGCGATTTATTTATCTTATTTAATGGTTTTGTTGAAAACCGTCGACTGAATATTTCGCAATAGAATCACTTTAATACTGAGGAATGATTTTGATATGATTGAAATCGTATTAGACCTCCGAGGAGTGAATTATAATCCTTTATTTATAAACAATGGAAAATAACGCAGATACTTTTGATATTCCCTAATATTTAATAAATTGACATTGTTGGCCTAGATCAGAAAAACTATACATTTTATTAATTTAACATACGGACATTTCAACACTATTCTAATTATTTTGGAAAAAAGTCGTTTTCTGCCAATCTATCCTATGATTTCACCATCCTATGAATTACCATCTAGTTTGTCGTAAAATTTCGTCTTTTCGATGATTTTTTTTACTTTTCGTGAAGAAATAACATTCATTCTAGACAAAATCGGGAGAATGTGTAATATGGTCAGTAATTTCAAAACTGATTTTATTGTTGGCATACTGGGGGCACAACGAGACTTGAAAACGGTTAGTTTTTCTCGTTTTTCTCCAATTTGGGTTCGAAGTTTAATTACAAAACAAAAAATCGGTTCAAAGCTTTTCCTCTTCTATAACATAATTTATTATATGATGACCAATCCAAAATCAACAATGACAATATTGAAGTTGTGAAGGAATTTCCGTATCTGGGAAGGAAATCAGAATCAGTGATATCAGAAATCGTATTATGAAGGATTACAAAGATATTTATTCCCTGAGTTTTGCCCTCAGATCTAAACTTATTAGAGAAACGCAAAAGTTAGGTTAGGTTTACCCTCGCAAACAAAAAAAAAGAGATGCTTACAGTATTTGAAAGAAGAGTGCTCAGAAGAATTTTTTTTGGTTTTGTGAATGACAGTGGAATTTCGTGGATCAGGTATAACTTCGAATTCCAGCAATTGTACAAAGATCTGGATATTGTAGATTATGTGAGGGACACGTGGCAAGAATATCAGAAAATCGAATACCAAGGAAAATCAAGGAAGGGCGAATGGAGGTAACAGAAAAGAAATAGACCAAAGATACGATGGCAGGACAACGTAAGAAGAGATGCTGAAGAACTACTGCACATCAAAAATTGAAACATCAAAGAACTACTGAAGATCGATCCGGCGGGAGATGAGGTTTGAAAGAGGTCAGAGCTCACTGACAGGGTATAATACTACAGGAAGAAGAACATAATTTATTCCACGTTTAATATCCACAACCCAACTTTTGAATATGCGACAATATGTCGTACAGTGAATGATAATTGAGCAAGTTATATGTTATAAAACAACACGTCGGATACACATGCCTCCCTATAAAAAATTATCCGAATAATAATGTTTTCTTATCTCCGGCATCGAACCAATGCGGACCAATAACATGTCGTCAACGCCACTTTAGTATTTATGCTCAGCTCAAGAAAAGTTTTAAGAAGCGGTTTTAAAGATTTCTTTGGTGCCCCGTGTTTCAGAGACGTTTTCCTCAGATAGTACTGTATATGAGTTTTTGTCGAGCCTAATAACAATTTCAAAGAATGACAATGACCATATCCCAATAATATGGCCTCTTTTAAAGACAGTAAATTATAGATAATTGCAGTAAAATTAAAGACATTTTGGCCCTTGGAACTTACTGCAGTAATCAGTATGGCCCTAACGCTGGAAAGTTTGGTATTAATTGTCATGGCGCAAAAACATAGTTTTTTATAGATTCGAATATGTCGAATTACAGACCAGAAAAAGAAGTTCAATAACCTTTGATTTGAAGAAAACGGCTGCTGAAAGTTATCGATTGTTCGTTGAAGCCTATGGTGAATATGCTCTAACCCAAAAAATACTGGTGAACTATATTTTAAACGCTCTAAAAGTGATTTTGATATAAATGACAAGGAGCGTCCAGGACAACCGAAAAAGTTTGAAGATGCACATTTGCAAGCATTATTGGATAAAAACTGAACTCATACTTTGAAACAATTAGCAAAAGCATTGAATATTGCCCAATCCACAATTTCCGAACGTCAACATGCATTGAGAAAGATCCAGAAGAACGGAAAATGAGTTCCATATGAATTGAAGGAACGTGTGAAATTTCGCTTGCCATACAAAAAAAAAGCTTTTTAGCATTATTTAAAGGAATTGGAGTGGAATGTGATGGAATGAGATTTGAAGTTCTTGGAAGTTTCAACTTGCTCCTGACACAAACGTCTTGCCAAGTGCCGGACGAATATGTATTATTGATTTGGACATAGTTTCTTTTGGCTTAGGATATGTTTATCATTCAAACTGACTTAATTTTCATATTAGGCTTGGTGGTTTTAAAAAAAAGAAAGGGATTAACTGCTCCAGCTATATCATAGGGATCTGATTTTTAGACTCTAGTTACATGGAAAGGAGAAGGGTTATTACGCTCATGCGAAATCAGGTTGTCTCAGTCTTCTCGCATTTCTACGTCCTCCAAACGCTTCAATCTCTCTAGGAGACTAAAATATTAGTCATTTGGCAAGAAAGTATAAACAAATCAAACAAAAAACACAATCAGTTACAATGCAAGGAAAAATTAATGTAACTTGTTGCAATATAACCTTTACGTTACATTAACATGGGTAGTTTTTGTGATACTAGTAGAAACTTTCAACCCTGTTTTCTTATAACCTAACAGTCGTATCACTACAAGACTAGTTGAAGGAGTTGCCTTCCAGGGGACCTTATCAAATTACCGCGCTTTTTTCAAAAAAGAAAAAATAGACTCGGGCAGTTTTTGTAAAAAACGCCCAAATTGGTAAAATTGAACCGATCATTGAAGGAAAAACCAGAATTATTGGAAATCGTTAAGCGGGGACGCCCCACCGCGTTATTCAACGGTCCCTTCCGACTACCACTTATATCCTAATACAGACTTTCAGAACAACACTTAGATTCTTACGAAGAAGTGAAAATTTTAATGATTTTTGGGTTTGGTTTGGTTTTTCAATGCTTTAGCCTTGATTGTTAAGTTAGTAAAATTTTTTTTATGGAAGTAAACGCTCCAATTTTGAAAAAGAAAACATTATTAACCGAAACACCAATTATTAAGTTATCAAATTCAACATTTGAAACAACAAATCTCCCACAAAAAAATTATTTTAAAATTCTGAAGTAGACTGAATTATATATCAGACAGTATATATTAATATGGACACACTGGTAAAGAAAAAAATATTTACATTCGTTACGACATAAAATTCACAGAATTCTTTCGTCTCAAGATACCTATAAAACGAACGACCATCCAAAAAGTCTCCTGTCTTATTTACAGGCTATAGTAAAATATCAAACTAGGAGTGCCCCTCTATTTTTGACCTCCGCACGTATCAGACCGACTCGTCGTAAACGTCTCGCAGCAACAAGGAAAAAACCGAAAGGTTTTTAAAAATTTCATTAGGTTTTTGTCCCTTTTTTCCGGTAGCGGCCCCCGTGCCACACATTCCGACGCAATCCCATTTATTATTTCTCTGCCTTTTCCGTCTTTTTCTGCTGGAATTATCCCATTCCATTTCATGCTCCTAGTCGTGTGAGTTTACAATGAGAAGAAATACGGCAGGGAGGGGGATAGAACATTGCACCAAATCTTATTTTATTTTCCAATTTGTTAGTGCATTTGACTGCTCATTTACTTTTTGTTAGTTTGACAGTCTAAAACGATACTTTTACTACGATACTACGATATTTTAAACAGAACGGTTGTAATTATGTTTTTCCTGGTTTAGATATCTTAGAAGATAATAAGGTTGTTTATAAAACAAAATATTTTAAAAGTCAAGCTGAACACCATACAGGTCATTATTGGTCTATATATATATATATATATATATATATATATATATATATATATATATATATATATATATATATATATATATATATATATATATATATTATTGATTGGTTTGTCCGTTACATTGTGATAGTTTATTTTTTATTCGAATAAAACTATTTTACATTCTCAAACACTACTTTAAAACTAAGGTATAGGTATAAAGTATAACAATTACAAAACAATCAATCCACCCCAATATGCAGCATATAAGTCTATGATCCACCGGACTTTCACAATTCCACTATCCGAAATTTTCAAACTAGATTTAAAGAACACAAATCTGCGTACATATTAAAGACACAAAATTCTAATTTTACCAACCATTTCATAGATACCGGACATTTATTTCCCGAGATTACAAATATAAATGTTTTTCTCCCTCATCAAAAAGCAAAAAATTAAACATTTTAGAAGCTATTGAAATTTAAAAATATAATAAAGACCTGTTTATTAAACGACTGACCTCCGAAATCAGACTGATCTGACCTCCGAAATTCCCCACTATTTAAAATATTGCAAATAACTAACCCCAATAAAAGTGTAAAATTAGGTACCTACATAGGATAAACAGCTGTAATACCTTAATTTTAAAGTAGTGTTTGAAAATGTAAATAAAACTGATGGATAACAAAGTATAAAATTATTTTATTCGAATTTGAATATATATTTCATGAACAGTTATTAATTCTAGAACATCAATTTGGGTTTCCTGAACCATATGCAACAACAGATCAACCTCATTAACTAGTACAAATATTATACATAATTGAAGGTTTTTATTTATTGTTATAAGCTCTTTGATTTTGCAAGCGATAAAGTAAAAGAGGTTTTAAGTTAGTCACCAGCTGCATTCCCATCCACCATCACTGTTAATCGATCTTTGAAGGCCTTAAAACCTGGAAAGGTTTTTTCTTCACGCGCGATAAAAGTTCTTTAAGGCATTTTCTTCCAGAACAATCCAGTCTCATCCACATTGAATGCTGTTTGCTCTCTTTATCAACACTTGCCATATCTCCACTTTCCGCGATGCTATGCCAATTACAGCGATTTTTGAATCGGCTGAACCACCCGTTACTAGCTTTAAATATTTCATATTTGGCCGTCTCCTCAGCTTCTTCTTTTAATTCTCTCAAAAGTCAGCTTAGCTTGAGAGCACACCGTGTACTGATCAACAGAATAGTTTTCACTCTCACTTGATTATTCCACCATAATTTCAGCATTGTTTCCATCTCAGCTATAATACCATGACGTTTACGAATGATCAGACTTCTTTGCCAACTCTCAAACTTAAATAAAGTTTAGTTTATATTCCTAAGATAATATTTTCTTATTTGATGCAGAAGAATTAGTTTTACTTCGTTTAGATGACATAGTTGTTTTTAAATAAACAAAACAATTTGAAAACGTGCGTCGAGTTTACGTTAAACAAGCAAGTGTAGGCGAAGCGGGAGGAGGAGGTTGTGCCGCCTGATTGAAAAATCGCGCAATCCGAATTTGCATAAGACGGGCGCAAGACGAGATATTATATGGACGTTAAGAAGTATCTGCTGGAAAAGACCAAATTTGTAGAAAACCAATCATCGAGTCTTGAATGAGAATTTTTAGCCAAAAAGTCGAAAAAAGCTATCGACCAAGCCTGGTATTTTCCAGATATATCCGCAGTTTATCCCCAGTGAGTAAGTTTTTTCCGCTTTTCAAATTCAAGAATCTAGGAGCAATACCAGCTTTAGCGTTAGAAAAGTGTTTTGAAGAGTGTTAATCATTGGCACATAATTGTTGCTGATAAGCAAATATTTTGTCTTATTTATCCATACCTTTTGCACAGCATGTGTATAATACTACTAAAAACGAAAATGCTTTCACTGAACTTTCAATTAAACACTAAACTCGAAGAAATGTACCACTAAACACCAAATCATTATACTTAACTTGTTTCACGAACCATGTTAGCATCATCAGGAGATGATTTAATCTAATATTGAGTTTAATTGCTTGATTACATTAAATTCAGATTGATCTCCTGATGATGCTAACATAGTTAGCAAAACACGCGTTGGGAAATGAAGTGATTTGGTGTTTAGGGAAATATCCTCTGGTTTAGTACATAATCACTTTGATAAATATTGAAATACAATACATGACATGAAAATAAATACATGAAACGCTTTACCGTGCGATTTGTTCCGATAATATAACAAATAGAAATTCGATTAAACTTGTTAGACTGTCAATTAGTTTATTTCATTCGATTGTTGAAGAGAAAATAAAGAAAAATCCATAAAGCATTAGCTTGGGGTGGAACAGCGCTACTCTAACTATCAATTGAACGAATATTATCGATCGCACATGAATTTGGCGATGTTCTATGTATTAAGTTTAATCATATTTACTCATTGTTATTTTTGTTTCAGGTAAGTTTAAATGAAAATCAGGTTTGGTATGTATAAAATAATTTATATTTTATCTTTACTTATCTGCTTCCTGGTTAATTATCAAAGAAATACTAGGCTAATTGAAAAGTTCGCGGAGCGACACCTATAGAGCAGTAAAAGAACACTATATAAACAACTACATTTTTTAAGTTTCATCCTTCATATGAGCATATGTGAACTTTCAAGTTGATCTGTCAATTCCTTCGTACAAAAACAGCAGCTTAAAGTAAACGTATCAGTGTTATATTTTTAATGGAAAATATTGCAAATCGTACAGTGATTAAATTCTTTGTAAAAATGTTTAAAGACAATGAAAATTCATAGTGAAATGAAAAACTTATTTGGGGAGTATGCTCCTTCAAAAACAATGGTTTGTAAGTGTACAGATGAGTTTCAACGTGATCGTACAAGCCTGGATAATCCTATAAGTGCAACTACTGAACAAATAATTATATACATGATATGGTTATGGATGACAGACAATTGACTTTGAGTGAAATTGCTAAGGCCATGAACATCTCAACTGAACGGGTGTTTGTTTTGAAAACTGATATTTTGAAAAAGGAGAGATATTGAAAATCGTGCAGTGAATACATTCTTTATAAAAAAGGTTTAAAGGCAATGGAAATTCATAGTAAAATGGTAAATGTATTAGGGGCGTATGCTTTTTCAAAAACAATGGTTTGTAACTGGGCAGATGAGTTTCAACGTGATCGTACAAGCCTGAATGATAAGCCTCGTTCTGGAAGTCCAATAAGTGTTATTACTAATTCTATACATGATATGGTTATGGACGACAGGTGTTTCATATTTTGAAAAATGAGTTGGGCTTGAGAAAGCTATGTGCAAGATGGGTGCCGCATTTGTTAAATTATGATCAAAAACTACTTCGAGTAAAACTTTCTAACCAACATTTGGATCTTTTTCGAAAGAATAAGGTCGATTTTAAACGTTGTTTTGTAACTGTGGATGAGACTTGGGTTTACCACTATGATTCTGAACTGCGACAACAAACCGCAGAGTGGATTGAGCCCGGTTCCTCAGCTCCGATGCAACCAAAGTGGTCAAAATCGACCAACAAGGTTATGACATCAATTTTTTGGGATAAAAAAGGCATTTTTTAATTGGTAACTTTTGGTTTAATTGGTAAAATCAAACCGGTAAAACAATAACAGGACAGTATTACTCAAACCTTTTAGATCAATTCAAGTTTAGCGAAGAAAAAAATCATTTTTCATCAAAACAATGCACCGGCTCACAGAGCTGTTCTTGCGATGGCCAAATTGAACTAGTTACACTACGAATTGTTGGAGCATCCACCATATTCACCAGATCTGGCCCCCTCTGACTTTCATCTGTTTCCAAACCTCAAAAAAGTTCTACGTGGCAAGCATTTTTCATCAAATGAAGAAGTTATAGCAACCCTAGATGAGTATTTTGAAGGACTTCCAGAAAATCACTTCAGAGGTGGAATAAACAAATTGGAGAACCGCTGGAAAAAATCTATTGAGCTTAAGGGAGAATATATGGAAGAATAAAGTAATTTTTTCAACTATAAACTTGTTTTATAATATCCGCTCCACGAACTTTTCAATTAGCCTAGTAATAATAGCAATTGTACAATCATAGTGTCGTATTAAGAATTAATACCAGTACCGAAAATGCACCGAAAAAACACCAAATTGTTTAATGAATAAGTTTTTTTTATTCAATATTTATATGAATCAATATTTTCTTATTCAAATAGCTGGAAAGTATGTGGAAGAAATGCTATGATAATATGATTTTCAGTATTATAAAAGTAGGATATGCAGATTGTAAGTTGCTTATGTCTATAAAAATTATAGCTGGAATTTCCTACACATCTCTTTGTTCGAGTCATCCGACTAAAGGACTTTTGTCCCAGTTTTACCAGGGATGGTGATTACTAACTCTTAATTTCTTAAATAAAAAGTTTAATTTGGGAAAATGGCAAAAAATGGTTTATTATTAATTATTTATTATAAATTAATTTGTCTAAATAATATTCTTGATTAACTTTTTGACCAGTGGGAAGAAACTCTTTCTGGAGAATACCGGGACACTCCGGTAATCGAAGAAAACAATCCGGTCAAATATCAAAGTCATATTAACTGATTTTTGACCGCCTTTGATGTATCTCTTGTCTGTTTCTTCTGTATGTATTTTCTTGCTGTTTCGGAGTTATAAAAATAGATCAATTTCTTTTCAACACTATAATATTGAAATTGCCGACAAAAAAATCCGAATTTTCTGAACAAGTTGAGAAAACTATCGAAGATTTAAAATCGACCCAAACTATATTTCAGTAATATCTACAGTGTCTCTAATAATTAATCGGTAATTACTCAGTACAAGATCCTTGATTTTGATAATGTTTCCCTCACTGGTTGACGCGGGAGGTCTTCCTGAACGAAATTCATCTTCAACTGCCTCTTTACCATCACTAAAGTCCATATACCACTTGTAAACATTTTTTTTACATATATACATTAGATAACTTCACCGCGATAACACCTTCGTAACATTTTCAACGCATTAGCACAAGCAATTCAGCAGAATTATTTGCCTGATAAATTTCATTTTAAAAATCACCGATAAAAAAAGTTTAACAATTAACAAAATACGTTTTAATTTCCATCTTAACAAGCAAAATGATATGCAACTTCGGTCAGATGTCAAGAACAGTCATACCAACTTAAAAATAAATGGTTCTATAGATACGTAAAGCGCGCGAATTCATGGAACAAAAGTCACCTTAATTTTTGATGATACACCACACTTTTGTGCAGTATCAATATATTCGAAAGACTTAGTTTTAATTACGAGGTGTGACTGTTAAATAACGAGACTGACGTTGTAACACATCTTATTTTGATTTCATACATATTTACTTATTATCAACGCTCCATGCGAATCTTCCATTGTTCAAAACAGTGCTGGAAGTCTTATTCTGTCAGCTCCTTGAGAACGCGTGCCGCTTTCTATTTCACAGCTTTAACGGACTCAAATCGTGTTCCTTTTAATGCAAATTTCACCTTGGGAAACAGATAGAAGTCGCACGGCGCAAGATCCATCGAATAGTGGAAGGGCGAACCGAGCGTGCATCATCTTTAGCGTCTTTTCGGCCATCTTGAAAACACTTAAACCACTCAAAAACACGTGTTTTACACACGTGTTACACACGTGTTAAAAAACACATATTCTTCTTTCAATAAATTATAAGTTTCAGGTTAACGGTTTTTCCAAGTTTCAAGCGAAATTTCACAACAATTCGTTGCTCTATTGTTCCACTTAACATTTTTCCGGCGAAACAAAAAACAACTCTAAAGCGAAGGAAGGCTACGGTTATACGGATTTGTTTACAAAAGTGAGAGGTACTGCATTCGAAAGCGAATGCAGTACCTCTCAGTTTGGCGCATGCGTACTTCTTAAATAGCAGCGTCAGTCTCGTTATTTAATAGCCACACTTCGTATATACCTAGACATTCAAGTATCAAAAACAATAAGGCTTATTCAACTACTAATATGTACGTCATATTAGTAATATGTACCAATAAATTGGTACATATTGCATTATAAATGCAACCAATAAAACTATGTTGATGTAGAAATTCATCTACCTTCGTCATTTATTTTTATTTTCTTAAAAAAGGCACCAAAGGGCCAACGAAGCGTGATACGTTCCAGGAAAAGCGCATTAATATTTTAATAAAAGTGAAATGGCTGAAAGGAAAACCGGTTACGGGGAAAAAACTGGAAAAAAGAGTCACATAACGCGGTCAGCGACCGAACCAAGCAAGCGTATTGTTAATTCTCCTCTATCCCAACTAATCGATTTGCATTTTTTTTTCGTTTTCAACCAATAAAAGTTCTTGAAACGAAACCATGATATAGAAAACTAATGCTTCGCGAACTTTAAAACTTTTCACAGAATCAGTCTGAAAATTGTAGCTGGATTATTTGAACTAATTTCTGAACTTCAATTAATGTAAATTTATACATATTAATATATTTCCTGGATAAATACAGATTACTAAAATGTTTCGTATCAACCTTTTTTTTAGGGCTGGAAAGCTAGTGATGGTGATCATTTGACAAAACTATACTTCAAGTATAATAACAACGTTATTGTAGTTAAAAACTTCTTGAAATTTTCTTAAAAATTGGCAACGTCGCATCGTCGTATTTTTTCGATATCCAGTTAGGGTCCAACGCAAATCTGTTCTTTATTTGATTGGTCTCTTAAGGTATTTTTGAAACTAAGATGTAACATTCTTCCATACGTTACGTCCATTAATTTGGTTTGTTATTTTTACAAAAAGAAGAAAAAGAAAAACTTACACATTAATGTCGTTTAATGTCAAATTGTATATTTCTGATTTGACTTCTCCCTAAATCAGAAGCTTATCGTGATATTCGCATACAGAATAAAATTTTGGTTTTAAATTGTTGGTATCACTGCTTACAGGTATTGAAAGTTTCAGGCAGCTCAAATGGTCCAATTATTTTTCTGTTTCAAATACCGGTTTAAATGTCCGTTAAAAAAGTTGAATGCCAATCTATCTCTCACTAATTCGCCGTCGAACAGTGTCACTATCGAGAACTCAGTCTATTTTGAAATTTGAAATTCACAAATTGATGTTAAATAAAATTATTTGTGAAGCCATTATCATGATCCGTTCAAGTTATAAGTTGCCGTATTTTTTTTTCTACTTCTGCACGAATTGCATCAGGGAGGTGATATTTTTCTCTTGTAAAAATGAGCTTTGGTTAAATGGAAAGTACCAAATGAATAGCCTTCTGAAATAAAACCTGTGTAAAGGAAAAAAATGCCTTTATTAATGCAGCCTTTGAAATCTTGTTTTATGGAGGTTAATTTGCATATTTCATTTAGCATAAGAGACGGTGTCTACGACGTATTTTTGAATCTTGCAATCTTTTATGTCAGCAGTTTATAGAAATATTCATGAAAAGATGTATAGGTTGTCGTGTATTTTCACTACTTATATATAACATAGTAATATGAAACAAAATAGGTAATTAAATTTATAAAATAAAGAAAATAATATATACATACAATATGTTAATATGTATATTTATTGGAAATATTACGGGACTTTTTAAATAAAAGAAAAACAATTAGTTCTTTTTATTCGGAATACATCCCTTCCGCATCAATATATTACTGGGCATGCTCAATCGATTCTAGCATAGATGTATAACTGCCATAAAACGTTACTTTCATGGCCAGTTTGAGTTTCGGGAACTGACAATAGTCACACGGAGATAAATCAGGCGAATTTTGAAGCACACAGACTTATTTTTTCGCCAAAAATTCACGAACAGCGACGGTCCTGTGAGATGGTGTTTTATCGTACAACTTCCTGGTGCTCGACATTCTGTCCCCACTCGAACGATTCTCTTCCACAAACGCTCCGTAACACCCAGATAGTAATCACGATTATTTCACTCACTTCTTCCACCAACTTATCGCTATTTTTGTTTTTTGGTCCGCCTGACTTTGGGTCATCTTCCAAAGCATCACAGCAGTCCTGGAATCGCTAACACCACTCGAACAAAACCTGTTCGGGATAATCAATCATCATCATAAACTTTTTCATCAATTCAAATGTTTCTGTAAAAATTTTACTGAGCTGAAACACAATTTAATATTAGCTTTTCGATCCATCGTGTTTTTGTGGCGAAGTGACAAAATGTAATGTCACTTTAAGCACTATAACTTGACAATCCGGTGATCGATTCTAATGATGGGGGTCTCGATTTATAGGCGGATATACAGCTTTTTGATTATATATTGTATCAATAGATGGCGCTAGTAGTTCTCTGAAAATATAAATAGTTCCGATATTTTTCCGCCATACTGTGTATATTGGTTTTAGCATCATATGTATGAATGAACATACGTATGTATGAATGAAGTAGAGTATTAGTACTATTAAGCCTATATGAGTTCACCCAGGAAGAGTCAGTTAATACTAGGTACTGAACTTTAGGCAACGAGATTTTGCGCCAGGCACCAAGTAAATCACTTATATGTAGACGCGCGGTTTACCACCGGGTTAACATCATCAGGAAATGATGAAATCATGGCCAAGTAAAGGGTAGTCGTGGCATACTTATCTAGCGGGCATTAACATTACCACCGATAACATTAACGCACTGTACTGTCAAATCCTTATTGCGGTAAAACACATATACATACATTTTGGTTGATTACATTCAATGAACACCTATTAGAAGCCATTTCAACATGGATTCTGATCTGTTCTAATTTCCTTATCCCAAAAACAGGACCAACATCTTTTTAAAATAAATGTATTGCTACTCCAAATTTAGCATTAGATTAGCATACATTAAATCTGTGAAATCTATTAGATAGGTTTTTAATCTTTGCTTTAAAATTTTATTAGGAGAGTTGCCGAATTTGGATCACTTAAACATTTTTTAAAAAGCATTTAGGTGGAAAATAATTGTACCATTGTAATCCTCAAATTAACATAACTATTTTTTTTTTTACTTATTATCATAAAAAAATTAATTTTTAAAAATTGAGTGTTCGGTCAATCCAAAGAAACCCGTTTCTTGCGATGGATTACTGGTTCCTTAGAATGGACCCTTAAGTACAATTAAAACAAAAATACTTCTTGATCTTTGGACTCATACCAGCACATTTTGTATGAACCCAAGCGTGACATGTAATGCATTAAATCATCTCTTCCCTTATTTTATCACATATAGTACAAAACCATGTAGTTTTCAGCTGTACTCTTTATTTTTTCTTTTTAATCATATCTTCTTTGCCACATCTTTTCTTTCCAATATTTTATGGTTTTGTCTTTTTAATATTTTCTTCGATGCTACGTTTTAATCCCAGAACGTTATCAATAGTTGATAATAATTGTGCTTTATGAGGAATATTTCTTTGTGCTCGATGACCATGTGGACCTGGCTGTGGATATTGTGATGGTAGCGGTGATATTTTATGAAGAATATCCTCAAAGTTTTTACGCTTTTCCTCCTGAGAAATATAAACAACAGCGGAATCACTATTTACGTGAATATGGACGTAATTGCTGAATTTCCAGTAATTATTTCAATTTCAGTAACATTACCACAATGTTGAGATCATAGCATATCTGATGGTGCAAACCGGTGATCCTGAAATACATGACGGTTAACTGGTCAAATACCAGTGGCACGAAGGGCACTTTCAGAGAGCTGCCGCAGTTGCCGCTCTGTCATATCCTTCATTTAGTGATTTCGAAATTTGGGTTTGATATATCTTATTACCTTTATATTGACGAAGAAAAGTTACTTGCGCCTGAACAAAATATTTCTGTAGCGGCCCAAAGAAAGCAACATCTAGAGGTTGCAAACGATGGGTGGTATGCCCAGGCAACTGCAGTAATAATATTCAATTTTCTCTAGCAAAGGTACAAGCGTTAAAGTGCTTGCTATGAGTCGTATGCCCATCAAGCAGTAATAGGGCTTTCTTATCTTGATAGCAGTTTACATGATTTTTGAAATTCTTTAACCACTCAACAAACAATTCGGAATTTATGTAACCTGATTCTGAAATAGTAACAAAGCTTGCTGGGGGTGCCCCAATTTGAAGATGTTTGTTGAATTTTTTCTTTTAGAAATAATCATCGGAGGAACATAAAACCCAGCAGCACTGTCGGGCATACCATACTTGTAAGAATGCCACGTTCAGCACTTGTTTCGCCTCTTATTTGGCGTTTAACTTTACAAGCAACCGCGTTTTGTAGAGTTTTTGTACTATCGAAAATCCCGATTCATCGACATTAAAAATAGTTTCTGCGGTTAAATTAAACTCGTCCACAGTTTTTTCTAAAATATCAAAAAAAATGCCGTACGTTCCTCTCTATTAAATTCCTCGTTCCTCGTATTCTTGCCATTGAGGTACCTTCAGGTTTTCGTATTGATAGATGTGGATTTCTGCGCATAAATGAGTAGAACCACTTTTTCCCCGCTATTTTATTTTCTTTATTAAACGTATGTGGCAAAGATTATTTTTCAGCGACTTCGATAGAAAGTTTTCGCACTTCTCGAATAGTCAAACCAAAAAAACCTTCTTCAAGTTGAAAAATATGTTTGGTTAAAATTGTTTCCATACCTTTCATAAATCAATTTGGGACCAACGTCCATAATGTCCTCTTTTAGCTATATCGACCTTAAAAGACATAAAAGATTAATTAGGAAGTGTAGTTCACCTAAATCAGCGTTACCTAAATTGAACCGATCCATTTTAAGCAACTAAGATATGGACCAATCTAAGCAACTTAACTCATAATGCCAAAATGTTCTACAGAACCCTGCTTTTAACTTGTGCTAATAAAACTATCGCACTAACTTGTATCTGAATAAATTTGCTTTTAAAATGTGTAATACAATTTGTTGTTACTTACTTTAATAATGACCAAAAGTGTTTCGTTGTTTGTTAAATTATTTAGTTCAGATCTATTAAAACACTAATTCTCCTCTGTCCCCACTATCGTACAATGTACTGCATTACTACAGCAACGTGGTTTACGCTAATGTTCAATATAGTGCCCATATTAGGACATATATGTGTTATCCGACCTATATAGAGTGGTGGTCCAATCTAGGCGCCGTTCCAAATTCGGCGACTCTCCCATATATACATAATTCTCTTTTATTTATACTTTTAAATTATAAGTATTTATTTTTGTATATTAAATTATTTATATATTTATTATTAGTAAAAGGTTGTTCAATAAGAGTGTCGGAGATTTAAAATAAAGCTCACTAAGGATAACTACAAGTTATAAAGCGATAATTTTTATTTGATCTTGTAGAGTAAATAACGGCATGATGGCTTCGTCTTGTGGAATGCATTCTGGAGAATCAATTTTCGATTACTCTTTCACATATATTGCATAGTATATTTTCAGTGATGGCGGGAATGTTTCCTTTCATGCCAAGAATTGTTCGGGGTTTATTTCTGTGAACTAGGGATTTAGCATAACCTCACAAAAAATAATCCTCATAATCTTGAGTCTAGTTGACATTACCATTTCGCGAGATAATGCATTCAGGAAACTTTTCTTGCGTAAAGTAATTGTCTGGTGAGATGTGTGAAGTGGCATCGTCTGGTTGAAAGAAAACATTATTTATATACACATTTATCAGTTCAGGCTAAATACTAGTCTAATACAATACAACTCAATACATTTTTTCCAGCGGTTCTCCAATTAATTTATTCCATCTCTGAAGTCATTTTCCAGAAATCCTTCAAAATACTCATCTACGGCTGCTATAAATTCTTCATTTGATAAAAAAAGCTTGCCACGTAGCCATTTTTTTGAGGTTTGGGAACAGATGAAAGTCAGAGGGGACCAGATCTGGTGAATATGATGGATGCTCCAACAATTCGTAGCGTAACTCCTTCAATTTGCTCATTGCAAGAACATCAATCTGAGCCGGTACATTGTCTTGATGAATAATGATTTTTTCTTCGCTAAACAGGTATTTTCCAATTAATTTACTGTCCTGTTATTGTTTTACCGGTTTGAAGGTAATCAATTAACAAAATGCCTTTTGCATCCCAGAAAATTGATGCCTTAAACTTTTTGGTCGATTTTAACCACTTTGGCTGCGTCGGAACTGAACAACCTAGCTCAGTCCACTCTGCGATTTGTTGTCGCAGTTCAAGATCATAGTGGTAAACCCAAGTTTCATCCATAGTTACAAAACTACATTTAAAATATATTTTATTCGTTCCAAATGTTGGTTAGAAAGTTTTACTCGAAGTCTTTTTTGATCAGAATTTAACAAATGCGGCACCCATCTTGCATACAGCTTTCTCAAGCCCAACTCATTTTTCAAAATATGAAACACCCATTCAGTTGAGATATCCATGGGTCTTACCAATTTCACTCGAAGTCAATTGTCTGTCGTCCATAACCATATCATGTATAGAATTAGTAATAACACTTATTGGACTTTCAGAACGAGGCTTATCATTCAGGCTTGTACGATCACGTTGAAACTCATCTGCCCAGTTACAAACCATTGTTTTTGAAAAAGCATACGCCCCTAATACATTTACCATTTTACTATGAATTTCCATTGCCTTTAAACCTTTTTTATAAAGAATGTATTCACTGCACGATTTTCAATAGTTTCTATAACACTGATATGTGTACTTTAAGCTATTATTTTTGTACGAATGAATTGACAGATCGACTTGAATGTTCATATGAAGGATGAAACTTCAAAATATAGTAAATTATATAGTTATTTTACTGCGCTTTTAGTGTCGCTCTGCGAATTTTTCAATTAACCTGGTATATTCTGTTAATATATTCCTATAGCGTTTACTATTAGCAATAACACGATTTCCATTATCGTCTTCAAAAAAATTTTCTCATTCAACCCAAAAACCGCAACAGTGACTTTTTGAGGATGAAGAAGTAACTCCTGAATCACTTAAGGATTTTCATCGATTCGTGTTTATTCACAAACTCGTTAAGCCAGAAGTGCACTTCGTCAGAAAAAAAAATCCCCAAAGTGAGGTTCGCTTTTCAACTGCTCCAGAACCCAATTCGTGTACCGTGTATCTTTCCAAGTTAAATTGATACAATGTACTGAACACAGAAGTCTGAGTGACATTTACATTCCAGATGATAGTGTTGTCGCTATTACGTTTCTAAGTTCTGACACTCTTACAGGAAAACTTTTTATAAAATATTTTTGTTCTTCCATTTTTAGTAAAATCTTTTTCTTGTTTTCCTAAAATTTTAAGAAATACGCTACTTTCTAAACATGATCAATCTAATAGTCAAGAACAAATCATCTTGAATCACCTGTTCTTAATAATTACAACTGTCAATCTCTATTCACCTAATAAATTATAAAATGAATCAGCACTGGCGAAAATGAACCGTCTTCACACTTCGACATAGCTGAACGATCGGGCCAGGCTACTAAGTTAATAAACCTCTACAAAACCGTCGAGAAAAGATCGTTAATAAATAAGAAACCTTCAGAATAGTGCTTATATAATTTTCATTAAAATTTTCACCGATCTCTATGACAATTATCGTCGGTTGTATAGACTGTTTCGGAAGCTCCATCTGAAAGGATATAATTTTCGAAATAATTGGTAGGTTTTGCTGCTTTATGATTACGACTTTGATAACGACCACTAGAAAATAATAGTAAGGATTTTTTTTGGAAGAATCTGATTTTTATGGGGATAATTTATATTTAATTTCTGTAATTCAGATTTCATTGAATTTCATCTAATTTGAGATCAGTTGTACATAAATTAATAAAATACTATTAATTACACAGGTCGATATGATTTTTGTAACATTGATGAGAATGCTTTTTTGCGTTTCATTAGCACGTCTTATTTTCAAGTACCTGCCGCTCCTTTATATTCCCTGACTTTGAACTGGAGAATGTGGAGTTACTATAAGACCGTAGAGAAGGTATTTCCACAGTATTCTACAAACCTTTAAGGGCAGTTTTATTGTTATCTGTAGTTTAGTTTGTTTCTGTCTCGTTTACGGTACAGTCAAGTGTTTAAGTCAATTTTGTTTAAAATGGTAAGTTCAAATGGTAAGTAAATGGTTGGATCTCAAGTTAGATCTATATCCGAGGAGGTCAAAAGAGCCTATCTTTTATATTTTAGGTGCGTTAAATTGGAGATCAAGATATGAGTTGGGCTCCTCATATTTGCTGTGTAAGTTGTCACGTGAATTTAATACGGTGGATGCACCGTAAGAAAAGTTCTATGCCGTTTGCTGTTCCTATGGTATAGAGAGAACTTACTGACCATGTAACTGATTGCTATTTTTATATCACTAAAACAGAAGGGATTTCAAAAAAACAAAGGGACAAAATTCAGTATCCAAATTTGCCTTCTATCAGTTCCTCATAGCCGGCAAACTACCAGTACCGATTGCGCCTTTAAACTTGGACAACATGTTTCCCGGTGATTCTATTTCTTCATCAGTATCTGATTCACAATTTCCTGAGAACACCAATTGTGACCCAACATTTTTAACAACTACCAGTGAACCTCACTTAATAACTCAGAATGAATTAAATGATATGGTACGTGACCTGGGATTGTCAAAACAAAAGTTAGAACTTCTTGGTTCCAGACTTGTGTATTGTATCCAACAGTGGAACCTGTTAGATAAAAATGCAAGTGTTTCACTTTACCGAAAACGGAATTTATTATTTTCAAGTTTTTATAAAATCGCTATCTGTCTATTGTGATATTGATGGTTTAATGAATGAGCTTAATATGGAACATGTACCGTACCTTCCGAGTATCGCATGTTCATAGATTTGTCAAATATAGCCTAAAAGCAGTCTTGCTTCATAATGGAAACAAAAACCCATCTATTCCTTTAGCCTATTTAGTGACAATGATAGAAACCTATAACAAGTTAACAACCATATTAAATCGCGATAAATATGAACATTATTAGTGGAATATTTGTGGGATTTAAAAGTGATAGGTATATTGCTATCACTTTTTTACAAAGTATTACTGTTTTTTGTGTCTATGGGACTGTAGGACAACAAAATAACATTACAGGAAGAAAGATTGTCCTCATAGAACTTCTTTTGAACCTGGTACTTCAAATATAAAATATCCCCCCTTGTTAACCCAAAAAAGATACTTCTTCTGCCTTTCCATATTAAGCTTTACTTTTTTCAAATAGCGTACGTATGACAAAATGTTCTGAGTACGTATACACTCAACAGTGTCAAAATTTGAACAACCCTCATATTCCGCTCATAAAACCGCTGGTTATTGTATACAATTATTATATATTGCACGTTATTGTATACAATCCACTTTTTATGACCAGTTACCATCCACTTCAGATTTTGTTTTTTTCAGCAAAAGATATCACAACCTTTTGCAGAAGAGGAACCTTGCTGAATCAAGAGATTCGGTTCAGCAGATTTTGCTCATTAAGTTTGTGAGGAACCCACATATTGTATCGGCAGACATACCCATTTTTTTTACAAAGATTAAAAACAGTTGTTAATATTTGACTTATCTTCTATCTCACGGACGGTGGTGCGTTGATCTTCGGCTATTATAGCATTTATATCATCGATATCAGTGCTTGAAGAGCGACCAGAGCGATACCGGTCTGCTAGGTCAAAATTTCCGCCCCGGAACAAACCAAACCACTTTTGCACGGTGATCTCCCGAACAGAACCCTCTTCATAAAAAGCACAAGCCTTGTTTTTGTTTGCACAGTGTTTTTGTCCTTTTTAAAATAAAAAATATAATGTGGCATAGTATTGTTATTGTACCACAAGTTATCGATCGATATTTTCAATTTAAAACAACTTGACTAATTGAAGGCAAATTAAAGCGAATCAGATTGTAAATATGGTAAATTCTACAGGGATTAATAACATGAAAATAAACATTACTATCCAACAGAAAGAGCAAAGAATGGAAAAACCTTTCGAACTTTCCGGATCTAGATCGCCAGCAGATAAAACTAGATTAAATAATGCAACAAAGCTACTGAAAAGGGATATACAAAAAAATAAAAATTATACTATAAGTAACTACCTAAGTGAACTGTCAAATGACAGTAAAACTGACTATTCACTATGGAAAGCTACCAAAACACTAAAAAGACCAATCCTGCAGAATCCACCAATTAAAAATGCAGATGGAACATGGGCAAAAAGCAATTTACAAAAAGCTAACAGATATTCTGAATATTTAGAAGGGACTTTCCAGCCAAATGAAGGTGAAAACATACTTGACTGGGAAAATCTTGCCCAAGAAGAAAGTGACATAAGACCTGTTACCCCAAAAGAAATTGCATCAGAAATTGAAGAAAACATCAACACAAAAAAAGCCCCAGGGTTTGACTTAATCACGGGAGAAGTCATGAAACAGCTTCCTCGTAAAGCTATAGTAAAACTTACATATCTTATAAATGCATCTTTTAGATTAAAGTATGTACCTAAGATATGGAAAGTTGCAGAAATGATAATGATCCCAAAACCCGGAAAACCACCGAATGAAGTTTCATCTTACAGGCCAATCTCCTTGCTACCTGTTATTTCAAAACTGTTTGAAAAAATATTCCTTAAAAGATTGAAGCCAATCATTGAAGATAAAAACATAATTCCAGACCATCAGTTTGGATTTAGAGAAAGCCACTCAACTATAGACCAGGTCCATAGGATAACAAATATAATTGAAAAGTCACTGGAAGAAAAAAAAAATTGTTCTACCGTATTTCTCGATGTGGCCCAAGCCTTCGATAAAGTGTGGCATGAGGGCCTCAACTGCAAATTAAACAAGCTGTTGCCTAAACAGTTTGCGCAATTATTAAAGTCTTATATCTCAGATAGATATTTCAGAGTTAAACAGGAAGATGCATACTCTGAACTAAAAAATATTAAAGCAGGAGTACCGCAAGGTAGTGTATTGGGACCAGTCCTTTACCTATTATATACCAGTGATATTCCTGAATTAGTAGACCCAGACACTATAGAAACATTTGCTGACGATACTGCTATTATGGCTATAGGCGTAGACCACGAAGAAGCGGCAATAAACCTGCAAACCTCAGTTAATAAAATTAACAACTGGACTAAGCAATGGCGAATCAAATTAAATGAGTCTAAATCCGCCCATATTAATTTCACGAACAAAAGAAATCAACATATCCCCGTTAGTATAAATAATATCCAAGTACTATATGCTAATACAGCAAAATATTTGGGTATAACATTAGATGCCAAGCTACGCTGGAGGGCTCATGTCAAAAAGAAAAAAGAAGAACTTGACATCAAATTTAGAAAAATGTATTGGCTGCTTGGACGAAATTCCCCTCTATCAGTCTACAACAAAGTACTCTTGTACAAACAAATTCTAAAGCCCGTATGGACATATAAAAAGAACAACTTGGAAATAATCCAGCGATTCCAAAACAAAGTACTAAGGAACATTGCAAATGCCCCTTGGTATTTCAGAAACAGTGACCTCCATAGGGACTTGGAAATGGACACCGTTACCCAGACCATTAGCAGATTTGCCCAGAGTCACGAACAGCGACTTCTTCAGCACGTCAATGTCGAGGCCATCCAGCTCCTTGATAATGCAAGTCAAATCAGAAGACTTAAGAGGACCAAACCCTTTGAGTTGGTTTGAACGTTTGTGTTAGTAAAAAAGCAGAGCATAGTGCTGGTGTATACGTTAATATTGGTGTAATTAAGTTATTGGATTTAATTTAAGGGATACTAGTGAGTAAGTTCTTAAAATCATCTTTTCTTTTGTAGTAACTTAGGTTTGTACAACATTACTCATTGATCAACTTTGGTCAGATTGTAATTTTGGAAAACTTCCTCAGGGATGTTTTAAAAAAAAAAACTTTCCGGATAACCCAATATAACGAAAAGTTACATCTGATTAGGAAATTGATTAAGTATTAAAAAATATTTTAAAGATAAGTCCAAAATGACGGACTACAGCTATTCGACAGTTAAAAGTCAACTTATAAAAATGTACTGATAGTGTAAAAATGAACAACAATGGTATTTTAAGTAAAACCTTTCGTTCCAGGTGATTTTCTAACAATAATACCCTCTCAATAATGACTATTCCTAACCCTTTCATCTGGAATTCAGTCTTATTTAAACCTGGCTTTCAAATTGAACAAATATCCGACGACGAACATCGCTCTACTGCAAAAGCCGAACCGTAAAAGCCTTTCGAGTGTTCGGTCCTTGTTCTGTAACGGACCCCGGTCGGCTTTGTCTCGCTGTCAAAATAATCGGTCGAGCTCGTCTACACGCGTTCGACTATCGTGGTATTTTTCCACGTGGACGACGACGGCGTGTTCAACGGCTTAAAACGACACGGTCGAGACCGGCGGCTGTGAAGACGATATTCTTAATGCGGATACGTCGTCAAACGGTCCTTTGTTCGATGTAGCTGTTCCAATTGAATTATGGCTGAAGCAGTAAGGTGAATATCTATTGGAATATTTTGTCAAATAGTTCCGTTACTGAAAGAGAAAGAAACGGAATTACATAAATTGATACTTATTAGAAATTGGTTAAAAATATTGATACGAAGACGACTTCGAAAGGTTTATAACTGTTACGAAATGCAACCAGGCATTGCCTTAATTTTAATACTTACATCTGTGTATTTTTTAGCATTTAAAGTTACACAGTGAATTTTTAAAATGTATCCCAGGCAGTCGACAAAGTATGGCATGAATTAGAATAATATTCAAGAAAGTACGAGCGATACTTATAAGTCAAAATAATGATGATTTTTTTGTCTTCCTAAAACTCAAAAATTGTTATAGAAATTTACAATTTTTATTTATAATACCAAAATAAACTTTATAATTATTGATAAATCATTATTTATTAATAAAAAGTAACGAGTTGACTTATTATTATTACGTTATTATTAAGACGTGGTTCGACAAAAAGATGTGGGAACATCACATTTGTATTTACATGTAAATATATATTTCAGTGTATATTTATGAGAATTTTTTTAACCTCAAATTCAGAAATGCCATACATGGTAATCTCTCTTTAGCTATAACTCTATCTATTTTTTTCTTAGCTGGGTGCGCGACGTTGTCAGACTTTTTGTCGTGTGTTTTGTTATTGATAATCAAAAGTTGAAAAAAAAATTTGACTTCAATTATTTAAATAATTATATCGGTAACCCGATATTATTCAGGTATAATAACATTCAGAAAATATTAAACTTTACCATGTGATATTTTATATTCTATTAAGTTGGAAGATTAATAGTGAAAAAATAGAAAAATCCCTGGCGAAAATCATTCTACCATAATAGGCTGTGTATATGAACGGTTTAAAATTTAATTTTTCACGTAGTTTTTCTAAAAAACTGGAAGGTGCATATTTTCAAATATTGAGCATAGTTCAATTACATATCATTTGTCACAATTACCGAATTTCAAGTATTAGATTTAAAAACTCGTTTTTCCCAGATTCACTCATATTTCCTTAAAAAACATACATTTTGTAGTTGAACGAATAAAAACATTCACTTCCCTGTTCTGTATGCATTCTGGTATCACACAAGGTAGCATCATGCATCCTACTTTGAATCTATTATCCATTGTAGATATACCCATCACCGATAACATTACAATTCCTACTTACGAGTGTAGTAAATATAGTAACGAGACTGATTTTTTATAATTTCTTTATTCAATTAAAATTACAATTTGACATTGCCTTCTTTAAAGTATAAGACCCTAGTTCCTTAATTGTTTTAAGACATCTTATTTAGTTGTTGTTTTATTTGAATTTAATGTTCGGACGCGCTAAAAAATTACTCTATAATCGGGAAGCCACAAAGCACTGGACTTTTTCACTCTTCACTAACAGTTCCGAAACTTAGATACTAAAATCACTTTCAATCAGTCGGTTATGGCCTTTTCAATATTCTCCATTGTCCCAGAATGGTATCTTTTGAGGTGAATTTTCAATCTTGGGAAAAGAAAAACCCACAAAGACTCAAGTCTGGTGAATAAAGGGGCTGCAGCAGCGTCTTTACTTATTACCAAAAACTCGTTAATTTAAATCGCTGTGTAGCAAGGCGCATTATCCTGATGTCACCCAGGAGTTCTTCATATTGGATCTTAGGCGAATAACCCATTTTTGAACTTTTTCAAAAACTTATCTGTAAAAATGCTGGTTTACCAACAGCGTACTTGTGATATTTGATTTGCTCATTCTGGCACTCTGGCCAAGTTGGAAACGAAGCTTGATAGAGCTTCGTTGCTCAAAATTGTTGTCCCTTATTTTCCGAATACACTAGAAAAATTCAATTCATGAAAGGAATTGCTTTTTCATTAATTGATAAGGAATTCAAACTCGTACTGAAGACGTATCATATGTCTGAAAGCATTCTCTCCAAAGGGAGGAACAACAGAGTTGCCAGATCGAACATTACGCCACCTGTCCATTACTTTAGCGATCTATTATTTCTTTATAGATTTTGTCTTTAGTAATATTGCATTACAATATTTTTTTAATCAAAGTATTTATACGTATTTATTAAATTATATTTTAAAAAAACTCAAAAAAGATGCTTTAATGGTAAACTGAACTAAAAAGTAAAAATAATTTTTAGTATAAGAATAAGGTGATGAACGAGAAAATTAATGTGGACGTGTTATTTCGCGAAATTGTGATGCCAACTGGCCACCAAAAGCATGCGATAATTCGCCCTTGGATTAATTTTTGTCGGGTTATGATAAATATCTAGTTTACAGAAATATACCCCGAATAATTATTGATCTTAAACGAAACGTTCAGGCCACCATTGAAAATATATGGAACGATATGTGTGAAATCCTATAATGAGTCTTCAGAATTCATTATTTTCAAAACATACTGTCATTACGAGGGTTGCTATTTATGTATCCAGAATGGGCAACAATGGTGTTGTTAGGCGCCATCTGACATATGCATCGTAAAGTTTGACATTGTTGACTGTATACGTATTTAGAACGTTTTGTGATACGGACGCTATTTGTGTTGTTCAGTGACTTGAAAATTTCATCTCAGTCAAAAAATGGCATTAAATGGCACTCATGGCAATTTTCCTGCGATAATTTACAAGGACTTTCGACGTGAATTATATGAACAACAGTACATCGATCAACTCACTTCGACTTCGACTAAAACCACTGTATAATGTCGGAATTATACACATTTATAATGACGTCATTTTTGTCTATCTGGGTTTAGTATATTCCAAACAGCGGTGACAACAAACATTTCAAAAAATTGGTGTCCGATGATTATTCATTATTATTATTATTATCCGTCATTGTCAATCAGAAACATTGGTTTGTCAACTTGTTGTCGAAAGTTATTTCGAAAAGTTTTAAATAACGACGACAAAAAGATATAATAGGTATAATATATATAATATATAATATATAATCGCAGCTATTAATTTCTGAACGCGATAGTAAATTTTCTAACCTAGTATTGATTGGCAAATATATCTACGTCATACGTATTTTTTCACTTGGATAACGTAACTACAAATGGGTATAATTCCGACTATATCACTGGTTTAGTTTAAAATTCATAATTGGTCGTTCGCTCAGGGACGAATTTAAAGAAGGTCATCCAAAATCAATTGCTGTGCCAGAAAACATCGACACTGTGCGCGAACTGATTAAGCAAGATCGTCATGTGATATACCGTGAGATTGAGGCATTTCTGGGCATTAGTATGACAAGCCTGCACAAGATTTCATATGAACATTACCCGTGTGCGTTAGATTCTGCATAATTTGACAATCGCTTAAAAAAAACTCTTGTCGATTGGTGCAAAGAAATGCTCAAAAAATACAATCGTAGTACGCCAAAAGCCGTGTATAACATCTATACAGGTGAGGAGTCTTGGATCTATGCGTATGAGCCTGAAAATAAACAGCAGTTGACTTTGTGGGTCTTTCAAAATTAGCCAAACCCAACAAAAGTTGTTCGCGCAAGAAGCACTTCGAAGCAAATGGTCGCCTGTTTTTTTTTGGATAAATGGGCATGTGGCTACAATGCCACTAGAGAATCGTAGAACGGTCAATTTTGAATGGTGCACGACCGTTTGTTCGCCCGAAGGCTTTGGAGAAATAAGAAAAAACAACCACCGACTCAGGCTCATTCTTCACCATAGCAAAGCGAGCTCTCACACCACTCAATATTTGACCGATCAAAACATCGAATTGATTGGTCATCCGCCGTACAGTCCTGATTTGGCACTGATTTCTTTTTGTTCGATTTTCGATGCCAGAAGAACCGGTTGATGTGTTCAAAATGCAGGTTTTGGAGATACGTCAGTCGGAATGGAAAAAATGCTATAAAAATTGCTTCAAACGTATGCAAAAGTTTACCGATCATCGTGGAGAATATTTTGGAAAACAATAAAACCATTTTTAATGATAAAAATATGATTTTATTTATTATTCTTGATACATAAATAGCAACTCTCATATTTATTATTCACGATATAATAAGAATTACCTGATTATCACTTGTAGTTATTAAAGTTCTGGCACTTTCATTGAACAACCCCGTTATATATTGAATAGTTATTGTCATGGAGCATTAAACCCTTTATTCTTGTCTGGAAGCCTTAAAGACGGACTACTTACGTGGGGCAGGACATTTTTTGTTTGACTTGAGGGTTGTATCTCAGCTAAATGTTCTAACATATTCACGGATATTATTTCGAGTGATGGGACGCTAGTTTCTTTGTAAACTAATCTAAAATAAAACAAGGTGCGTTTATGGCTACCGGAAGAATATTGTGTTAGAATTGCTAAGATGTTGGTAAAGGATGGGGATAGGAATCTAGCGGTGTGGGCTTGTACTTCAAGTTGTTCTTGTTTAACTTTTTCCCAAGGACCTTTTTCCTTGTTTTTTTTTCAATTTAGGGCTTGCCATATGCTCAAGCTCCAGCTTGAACCGTATAAACTTCTTCGTATTGTTGAAGTTCTTCGGTTTGATGTTCATCTACGAACTCCTTAAAATGTTGTCTAAGGAAATCATGGAGGTTAAGCCCTTGAATTAGCTGGATGCATATGGGAATCTTGTTTTATGGTACGCTATATTGCCGTCGTTTTATTCCTAGTTGAGTAGGGCGTCGTTGGGTTGATGTTCCTGGAGTTTCCCGAACATTTTCCTTTACCCATTCAATGTTTTTAGCTGATATTTCTATTCGTGACCTGTCTTCTAGTGTCATCCCTAAGATCAACTTCGAAAAACGTTAAAAAATGGTTGAAATTGACGCTGAGTTGAAATAATGATTCTTTACTTTGAAAGTAAATTGTAACAAATTGTGTTCATTTTGCATGTGAATTCCGCTCCATTTTTAAGAGTTCGAATTTTTAGCTTATTCTGAAGCAAAAAAATACTTCAAGTTAGTCAAAAAGATACGAATAAAAAGTTATACGAAAAATGTGATATTTTAATTTAAAATGGAGAAGCGCTTTTGCACTTTTGTCCCACCCTGACACGACAAATAGAATTTTATTTGTCTTCAACCTTCATTAAAATATTTTTCATTAATTTATTATTATGTTCACATCTAATTGGTTCAAAATGTTAATTTTTGTTTAACTAGGTCACTATAAGTACTTCCCATAATGCTTCTACATATGTGGCCTTAAATATGTTTTTTGTAGCAGCTTTAGTAACAGTGATCGACCCCATGAACAAAAACCCAAAAAAAGTTTTTCGCTTGAGATAAAATCGCGGTTTTCATCATTGCCATCTGGTCGAATCTAGAGCAACTGCGATAAAAACTAATAATGGCTGGATATAAATTTTGGACCGCACCAACGTCCATAAAAGTTTCTCGGATGTTTTTTGTTGTCGAATCGGAAATATGCTCCAACTTTCGAACCTGAACGAATCAATCTCGAATTTGCAACATTGAAATAAATGTGACCCCGTCTGATACCGCCAACGATCAGAGTAAACGGCGTGGAATGTAATTGGAAAACAGTGGCGTAAGATGATAGCATACAAGGTTTACTTGCTATGTTCTGGACAAGAATCATAAATCATTACCATTTGATTATAAATATCTGAGGGTGTGATTTATTTTTCACCATATGTCAAGTTATACCATTGTAAAAACTATTCATTGTTTCATAATTTGTTTTTCTTCGCGATTCGGGAATACCTGGTAAATATGTAGAGTAGGATATAAGTGTTTTTGAAAAAATTCATGACATATATAACATGATTTAAATTAGATTAATTGTTCTAAACTGTAGGTAGGTATCTAGGTTTTGTGTATTTAACATCATGTGGCAATATAACGATTATAAAATACAGCAGACTAACATTTACCTCCATCGTAACGTCAGCTTCGACCAACAGTCATAAACTATCGAGTAACCCTGGTTAGCACCCTCGTAGACTAATCAACCCTTGGTTTGTGTTTTACCCTTGGTGTCTCGAAAGGCCTAATCACTGACGAGAAAACCGCTAAGAAGACACCATCCAACCTGGCTACTGGCATGACTGAGAGACAATTTTTCGAGTTTTATACTCTTACCTAAAAAACCACCGCAAACATCGTACCAGCTCCTTAGGTACCATTGTCAATCTTTCTTCCATCACCTTCCTTTCCCTCTTTTTAAGAGTATACACACTACTGTCTGGCACCCTTGATATCGCATCTCTATAAGGGAAATATCCTCTTGGAATCTCTCGCCCTGTTCGTCACTCAAGTTTTTAGGGAAAAAATCCAAATGTGAGTCCAGAATATGAATATTCAAGGACATATTGCACCCCAAAGCTTTGTATGAGATCAAAAGTTCATTAATTAAATCTTTGTAATTTTCTGCCCTGCGGTTACTTTAACTTTAATTTTAGCGTCGTTAATTTTGGGGAGTATTAGTTTCATATATAAAAATTCACTACCATTTTTGTCCATCGCTTTTACAGAATTTTTTATGAGTACATCTTCAAAGTTCACTAGAGGTGTACTTTTAACATTATTTTGTCTTGGAGAAAGTGTAAGTCACTTTCTCCAAGACAAAAGGGGGCCACTCTTTCTTTATATAGTGATTTTTTCTATCTATACTGTCCCATTCGCAAATAAAACAACAATGTTTTGTATAACCAAGCTGCAGTTCAAGCAAAAGAGCAATGACTTAAAAATCTCCACCAATTTTCCAGGAGTATTTACTGTATTCAATTTTTTCCAGAAGAAATTCCTATTTTTGGTAGGTTTCTTTCATATTAGAGCCATGGGTTACAAGTACTGAAGGAACTATGTTTCAAACTAGTACTATCAAACTAATTGAAAGTCTGCTTGAGAAAAATAAGGTTTCAATTTATCGTGGCAATGGCGAAAATAGAAAATTTTTGTACTGGGAGAAAGTAGATTCCAGCCGTTTAATCTAGATCCCAAAAGCTCAGCCTGTTTTTTAAATAAATGTAAATCACGTACTAAATCATATAGATCAGCTTGTGTCAATAAGTGTCATTCTTTTCTTGAAAGTACTTCACTTGGTTCATAAGTTGGGTCGCACTCTGTCTCTAGTCGTCGTCTTGACTAGCAGCAGCTTCTTGAGTTTCTACTGGATTTGAAGGTGTTGACATAGGCCATTCGGCACTATGTGGGGATTGGTCTTTTGCGTGTATTTTGGCTTAATTATGATATCCTTTATAATAGTCAAACAAAAATAACAATCACTTACGTGATCTGTTGGTTCCGTCCAAATCATTGGCACAACAAAGGACATATATCTAGATCCCTTAGTCCAACCGAGAATAAGTCTTATACAGGTCAAGCGCACAGAAAAACCAAAGTAACCTAAATAATGTTTGTTTACTAATGGTGTGAACTTTGACCCTGAGAGGTAAAAGTTAATTCTCCACACACATAACAAAAACTCTCTGGGCGATTAAAACACTTTCGTGGCATATTTACAGCCTTAACGAATATCAATAAATTTAAATTTGTTGACTATGAAAGCCATCTAACTCAGAAATGACGTTATTCAAACATAAACACATAATATGTAGCTGTCACAAAAAATCTGAGAGTGATTGGAAAGAAATAACATTGTTTTTGTAATGAGAGTAGATAAGTACAATGAAATATCATTACAAAATTCGTGTGACAAAAACAGTGTTTATCGGTGCTATCTGAATCTTTCCCTTCATTGACAGTGATACAGCCTTCCGCATAACCTCCGAACGGCTTTATCGGTAAAAATATATATATTTTTGTTTCCTATAAAGATCGACCCTCCTTGAAAAAATTTAAGTCATGGAAAAAAATTCACTTCATTTCCTGATCTCTCGGTTAAAATACTTATTTGTTTGTCCAGGCTATTAGTATTGGCTATTATACGATTTTTAGTGCACCCATTTAATTGCAAACTTTAAATTCAAATTAAATGACAACCAAATTAGATGCCTTGAAACTAGTTATTTTATGTGAAATGACATTTAATGGCATTAATGTTTGAAAACAATTTCGGACAAATCCCACCGCCACTACCTCTGACTAAGCGCATTCTGTCAATCCAATTTCCAACCACTTTTTCAAGCAATTCAACGCCTTCTAAGTAGTCAATAGTTGCTGATTTATCGGCATAGACCTAAGATTTAACATAACCCCAAAGAAAATAATCTAAAGGCGTTAAATGGTGGTCAATTTAATGGCCACCAATGCTGGCCCATTCCTCAAAATAATTTTCACACCGAATTGTTCCCCATATAAATCAATTGTTGCGTTGGCTGCCGTCTTGTAAGAACCACATTTCCATATCAATACCATTCAAATTCGGAATTAAACAATCATTCATTATGATACATCGCTAAATTGGGCGATTATGTACACCATAAAATACCAAATTTCGTGTACAGAACACTGATTTTGTTCCGTGATAATTTGCCAGACATTTGGTATGTCATGATTACCATATGATTTGACAGTAACCCCTATAGGATATTCAGACGCACTAAAAAAAATCGCCATTTATAAGCATACAATTTTATTTTATATATGTTATATTAGTATATTTGTATTATCTTATCCACCTATACACCATCATCATCATCATCATCAGCCCGAATCGATCCACTGCAGGATGAAGGCCTCTTCAGCATGCTTCCTACCCTCACGGTCCTGGGCTTTCCCCTGCCACTCGGGTCCAATATACTTAAGGATGTCATCAATCCATCGTGCTTTCGGTCTTCTTCGCGGACGTTTGCGATCAAGCGGTATCCACTCCAGGATTGCCTTGGTCCATCTGTCGTCCCATCGCCTCGCTATATGGCCCGCCCATCTCCACTTCAATTGTTTTACTCTTCCAATGATGTCACAGACTTTTGTTTGTTCCCTGATCCATGCGCAGGACTTTCTGTCTCGTCTCGTAATGCCAAGCATACATCTTTCCATTCCACTTCAAGATCATGAAGGTGAATTGTGGCTGTAGCTCCATCATATATAGATTTTAATAGGTTTACATAGGCTCTTTCTACACCTTGGCTAAGCAGTGCATCCATTATCGCATGCTTTGAGATGGAATCAAATGCTTTTTCGTAGTCGATAAAAGCCAAGCACAGCGGCATGGTGTATTCGTTGTGCCTTTCTATGACCTGCTGTACAACCTGGATGTGATCCATTGTACTGAATCCACTTCTGAATCCTGCTTGTTCTCTTGGTTGTGCGTCATTCAGTTTTTTTAATATTCTTTTACAAATTATCTTAGTGAAAACTTTGTACATCACTGATAGGAGGCTTATTGGACGGTAGTTCTTTAAATCTTCCTGTGCTCCTTTTTTATGTAAAAGGATCACTTCTGCATTTTTCCATAAGTCAGGTACTTTTTGTTCTTTGAGGCATTTTGAGTATAATTTTGCCAGTGTTTTATGTAACGTCCGACCACCAGCTTTTAGCATTTCGACAGTTACACTATCCTTTCCTGGAGCCTTGCCGTTCTTCATCAATTCTATAGCATTTGTTACTTCCTCCACTAGGATATCTGGCATTATATATTGTTCTTCCGTGGGTATTGCTGTCGCTGACTGGCTCTGATCTTCATATAACTGGGAATAAAACCTTCTGACAATCTCTAACATTTGGGTACGCGCCCTGCACACTGTGTCATCCTCACGCTTTAAAACATATATTTGCGTTCTTTTGTTTCTCAGCTTCTGTTTAGCTTTGTTAATTCCTTTGTTTTCTTCCAGGGTTTTTTGCACTAGCTGCATATTGAATCGGCGCGTGTCCTCTCTGATACGTTTTCTTATAGTTTTGCAGAACTCAGTGTACTCGACCCTGCCAAAAGGACTACCTGCATTTCTCATTGCTCGCCGTTTCTTCATTAAATCAATGGTCTCACTGGAGATTTTTGTTTGTTTGAGACATTTTTCTTCTGGTGCTATTGAAGCAGCACATATATACATATATGTATATATATATATATATATATATATATATATATATATATATATATATATATATATATATATATATATATATATATATACCTAACTCTACTGCTATGTTGGCTATATCCTGCCAACAAAAATAGAATCAAATCGAAAAACTTTTCCTTGTCAGTAAATATATCATTAAAATCATCATTCTCATTTTCGACCATTGCTTCAATATCTCTTTACGACTTCATTTGGTCTGACTAAAGGTGTTAAGATCCAAGAACAAAAGTCAGTTTCTTTTGTTCTTGGGAATATTCTTCTCCACAGGCCCACTATACAACTTTTTTTGCATGTTTTTAAAATTGAATCTTACAAGATTTATATTTCAATGACGGCTTTACCCCAACGCGGGTTTCAGAATTTTTAGAGCACCCTTCTAAATATGCAGATCTAGTCTCCAGCGATTAATTCTGTTCTTCTCAAAGCTCAAGAAAAAAAAGCTCAATTTTCTGACATACTAGGCTAATTGAAAAGTTCGCGGAGCGACACCTATAGAGCAGTAAAAGAATTATATAATCTATTACATTTTGAAGTTTCGTCCTTTATATGAATATATATGAAGTTTCAAGTCGATCTGTAAATTCATTCGTACAAAAAGCAGCAGCTTAAACTAAACATATCAGTGTTATTTTTTTTAGTGGGAAATATTAAAAATATTGATTACATTATTTATAAAAAAAGGTTTAAAGGCAATGGAAATGCATAGTGAAATGGTAAATGTATTAGGGGAGTCTGCTCCTTCAAAAACAATGGTTTGTAAGTAGGCAGGTGAGTTTCAACGTAATCGAACAAGCCTCGATAATGATCCTCCTTCTGGACGTCCAATAAGTGCAGCTACTGAACAAATAATTAATTCTATACATGATATGGTTATAGATGACAGACAATTGACTTTGAGCAAAATTGCTAAGGCCATGAACATCTCAACTGAACGGGTGTCTGATATTTTGAAAAAGGAATTCGGCTTGAGAAAGCTATGTGCACGATGGGTGCTATATTTGTTAAATCTAATCAAACAACTTTGAGTAAAACTTTCTAACCAACATTTTGATCTTTTTCGAAAGAATAAAATAGATTTTAAACGTCGTTTTGTAACTATAGATGAGACTTGAGTTTACCAATATGATCCTGAACTGCGGCAACAAATCGCAAAGTGGACTAAGAACTATCCAAAGTGGTCAAAATCGACCAAAAAGGTATTGGCATCAATTTTTTGAGATGTAAAAGGCATGTTCTTAATTGATTATCTTCAAACCAGTATAACAATAACAGGGCAGTATTACTCAAACCTTTTGGATCAGTTGGATGCAAAAATTCGTGAGAAAAGATCTGGTTTAGCGAAGAAAAAAAATATTTTTTCATCAAGACAATGCACCGACTCACAGAGGTGTTCTTGCAATGGCCAAATTGAAGTAGTTACACTACGAATTGTTGGAGCATCCACCATGTTCACCAGATTTGGCCCCTTCTGACTCATCTTTTCACAAACCTCAGAAAATTCCTCCTTTGCGTTTTCGCCAAATGAAGAAATAGCAGCCCTAGATGAGTATTTTGAAGGACTTTCAGAAAATCATTTTAGAGATGGAGTAAATGAATTAGAGAACCGCTGGAAAAACTATATTGAGCCTAATGGAGTATATACGGAAGAATTAAGTAATTTTTTTACTCTAAACTTGTTTTATCATTTTTCAATTAGCCTAGTATGTATGTTAATCGCTATTACAAATGAGTGCCCGACAAAACAAGCAAAGGATTTTTTTCGAAAAGCATCGAAATTCTTCATCATCAATACATCAAATGTATTAGACTTTTAAGAAATCATGTTGAAAAATAAAACCCCTCAGATGTTTTCTTCTATCTTAAAGACAATAAATTAGTAAACTCTCTCCCTATTTTCTCTTATATCAAATGTTTAGGGCGACCTTCGTATTTATCGACTGATGTCATCATTTAAAACATTTCTGTTTCCTTTCAATTCAGATAAACGATCAGCGTTCGTGCATTGTATTCGTCGAATTCCTAAACGTCGCCCAAAGGGGTGAAACAAAAGTTCGCACCGATTATGGGGGAAATTTAATTCGAAAGTTTAACAGAGCACCACAGAAAACTCTAATAACTGGATTTTAAAAAAGCCGAAATACTTTGTTAAGATAATTTGTAACGCCTTTGGCGGGACGCCGATAATTCATAAAGAAGGGCTTAAGTTTTTCGGAAAGGGGTTTAGGATTTATATTGAAAGGGGGGAACATTTTTAGGGTTAATCTCCAGGAATTAGGAATGTACTAAGATATTTTCTTGTGTTATTTGGAAAATTTGAAGAATGCTAAATGTTCGTGTAATTGTATTGTTTTCGTTATTTTGTTCTTTTTTTTTAAGAATTGAATGATGTAGAAAAGAAATTGTTGTAAAGGGTTGTCCAATAAGAGTGTCAGAACTTATGAGACACAATATTAATCACAAGTGTTAATCCGGAAATTTATCTTTTATCGTGAAGTACAAAAGAATGGCATTATGTTTTGAAAATAATGTCGCCTAAAGGCCTCCCTCGGCGAGCTTGTTGTGGTGGAATGGTATTATGGAGAATTTTCAATTATTCTTGCAGATATATTGTGTGTATAAGTTAAATGTTTCATTTAAGGTCAAGAATTATGTATTTTTGTAAACCAGAGATTTAATATAATCCCACAAAAAAAATAATCTAAAAGTATGCAGATTGCATGATCTTCGTGCACAATTGACATTACCATTTCGCGAAATAACGCATTCAGGGTACTTTTCTTGCAGTAAATCGATTGTCTGGCGAGATGTGTATCTTGTTTAAAGAAAACATTGTTTATATCCACATTTATCCGTTCAGGTCAAAGATATTCTGTTAGTATATTCCTGTAGCGTGCATTATAATAATAATAAGTTTATTAAATTCAAGAGACATTACAGAAAATGTATAGATTAGGTCAAGTAAAGAATACAAAGCATTGTAATACAGATAGTAAAAAAAATTAAATAAATAAAATAGAAAAATAAAAAAAACAATTTTTCACAACCTAGAACATTATCAAAACTTGATAAAGTAATCCTCCAAGCTATAAAAGACTGCACTTGCAAGAAAGTCCTACACTAACCTAAACGTTTTGTTATCTACAACACTCTTGAGCCTGTCTGGTAAGTTATTATAGAATTTAGCCCCTACATAGTATACACTATATTAAAATACTTTAAACGAGTGTACTGCGTAAGCGAAGTTATTACGACCACGAGTTTTGTATTCATGGAATATTATGCTACTACTATGCTGGAATTTCTGAAAATTCAATCTAACAAATTTAACAATCTCATATATGTATAACGTTAATGACGTTAATGTAAATGTTAAGATATTGAATTTAGGAAAAAAATATCGACAGGTAGCTGATTTTCGAGCTTCAGCGATTGTTCTTATTAGGCCATTTTGGAATCTGAAAACTCGCAATAAATGAGGCGAATGTCCCAGAAAATTAGTCCACACTTTACACGGCTATAAAATTCAGCATAATTATATGAAAACACTATATAAGTAGTACAGACCTGTTTCGTCTATATGAAGCATATGATACGGTTACTAATTTTTTGCAAAGTTCATTCTCATGTGGGTCCCATAGCAGTTTGCTCTTTATATGAATACCCAAGAACATGACACCTGATACCCGCCGTATTGCAAATTGCTGTGTGACTAGATCTTTCACTTCGAAAACCGTGTTGTGTCACTCAGAATATTAAATTTATTTTCAAATTACATTATTTGATCATACATCATTCTTTACATGATTTTAGATACCACGGACAAAACGGCAATTGGTCTATAGTTGCTAAGGCATGGGGGATTGCCCTTCTTAAATATCGGAATTATTTTCCTCGTCTTCAGAGCATTAGCGAAATATACCACTTTCAAATGACCAATTGATTAAATATGTTAATGAGAGAGCTACTAAATGTGGGTATTTCTTAAAAATTAGTACACGAATATGTCCAATATAGAGGATTTTGTGTTTTTTTAAGTTTTGTTTAGTGTCTATTATTTCACACTGATTAACTGAATTTCATAATTATAATATACTATGGGTTCGCTCGAAGTACTTGTATAAAATTTTCGAGGTACATCAGCGTAAAAATAACCGATTTTCACCTTCAAAAAAAAAAGGTTCGAACACTCCTTCAGCTCACAAACCGCACCAAACATTAACTATCTGAGGATGAAGAGATACCTCACTTAATCGGTTAACGATTTGCATCGGCCGAAATGCTGCAATTATGTTTGTTCACAAACCCTTTAAGCTAGAGGTGCGGTTCATGGGATTTTTTTTCTCAAAACTGGAGATCACCTTCCAACTCCCCTAGATCCCAATTCGCGAATCGTGTATTTTTCCATAGTGAATGGAACGTAGCAGTCTATGAGTAACATTTACAGTTCAAACCATGTTTCCGCTACTACGTTTCAAAGTTCTGACATTCTTATTGGAAAACTATTTATATTAGAAATTTAAAATCAAGCTTTTTATTGTTTGTAGATATTATGTTCATATAAGTAAGAACTCTCCTTAGAAGAAAAAACACTGTCATAAACCATACATACTATTGTAATATGGCACAGTAACTGTCTCTGCGGAACTCAAACATAATCTCCAGAATTTTTCTGATCGCTACTAAATATTGCAGCTCACATTTGGTATTAGAAACTTACCGGCAAAACTTACCTGGGTTAGAAAATGTCCCGGAAATTCCCAGAATTATTCATTTAGATATGAAATTTTATCCATACAAACTGCAGATGGTACAACAACTGAAGAAAAACGATTACCAGTTGCGATTAGAACTGTCAACAAAAGATAACAAACATAAACAATGACGATGAATTTCTAAGTAAGTTGTGGATGTCAGATGAGGCCCATTTTCATCTCGCAGGTTACGTGAATAATCAGAACTACCTTTACTGGACAGACACAAATCCTAATGAAATTCATGAGCGCCCATTATACGCTAGTAAGGTGACAATATGGTGTGCTGTTTCATTACATGGAATCATCGGGCCTTATTTTTTTTTTAATTAACAGGGGATTACAGTAACTGTTAATGCGGATCGTTACGTGGAGATGTTACAATCTTTCATTACACCTTGAGATGTTACAGCGGTTAATGAGGAATCTCAACAGCAGATTTCAAGAATGCATTCGAACAGGAGAACAGCATCTAAAGGATGTAATTTTTAAAAAATGAAATTGAGAAAAAACATGAAAAAGGCAAATTTTAAGATTTCAATTACTATGAATAAAATGTCTTTCTTCCATCACTCTTGGTTTTATTGGATTGTTAAAAAGTTCCCGTTTTTTTGTGTGACCTTGTACATTAGAAGTTTACGATCCTTTATTCATAATTCCTCGATATTAATAACTTATAATTTGATCTTGTAATTGTAATTGATTTTCACTAGAATGACGAGCATTAGCAATATTAAAAAAATACACACCCGGCTCGTGGAGAATATTAAAATTATTCAAAAAAAAACGGAAAATTTTTCCGTACTCGACATAAAAAATTACCCAATCATTCAGCCGCCATCAAATATCAAAGTCAAACGTCTCCCGAAACCGATTTCTGGCCTTAAGGCGTCATCAGTCGGGCTCAAGGAAAAACTTTTTTTGACAATGTATTTTCCAGTCTAACACCTGTGACCAATTCTGCATTTTCTAGGTCATTTAGTGTGGAGGGTAAATCAACCATATCAAAAGCTTTGTTGAATTCAATGAAGATATGAAGTATATGACATCTTAAGGATTTTTCTATTAATGTTTTGAAGCCTAGCAAATGATTGTTCGTTCCATAGTCATTGTGAAAACCCACTGGTTTTCTCGATTGGTAGAAATCAAGTTTATTTTCCAATTTTTAGCTGGTTTTTAAGCTTCAATAATCACATCATCTTGGCCTTGCGCTTTATGGTCACACAAAATTATTTTGAAAATATCCAGTTGTCTGGAAAGTTTGTAAGGATTTTCCATTAGTTACTCTTTTAACGTTTGTAAACAAAACTATGAGTTGGATTAGTAATGTAAGGTTTATTTACATATTAATTCCGGTAGTATTTATAATGTTTACGTTCAGATTCGTTTTGATTTGCCTTCTGGTAGTCAAGTTAATATAAATTGAAAATGTCATTCGATAACTTACATTTACACTACATTATGATTTTTTATTTCAAGGGCAAAAACGTTGTCCAAACAAAAAAAATGATTTGACCCGTTTACGGAGAGTGTTCGATTGGATGACGATGCAAAAGTGGCATAAGCGCGGTTCAATCTCTTAAAACGGAATGAGAGGTGAAAAACAATCAGTTTTTCTCAATAAAGATGCTAATCTTTGGCAAAAAGACATTATGGATATACCACTACGGTAGCAAAAAGTTGTAAATAATAATGATAATTACATAATAGTCTAAATGATTATTTGCATACACTATTTGCGTTTCTCTTTCTCTTAAATAAATCAACAGCCTACTACTTTGCCTAATGCAAACACATTTGCTTCGTAAAAATATTGAAAAAATTCCAAAAGAAACATCTTTTATGTTCTATCCCACGATCTTTTCAGAGCCACCCTCGTAAATTTTGAGGTTTTAAACAACCCCGATCTCATATAAAATTCAACCATAAAAAAACCCAAAACACTGATGAGTTATCAATAACTCTGAATCCGCTATCAGCTTCTATTTTGGGACAGGCTCTTTCCCGATATTTTTTAACCTCGCACGAGCCTAATCATCACCGACGATTTATTAAGCAAAATTCGCTTTTCAAATCAGCATCCACGTGACGCACAATCATTTATCTTCCATTAGTCGATTTTCTCACGGCATCATGCCCGCTCGTTTATCTTGTCTATTTCGAATGTGCTAAAAAAATATATTAATCTTTCGACGGGACAAATAATCATTTTAGGACGACACTAAACATACAAAAAGGAACTTTTTATTTATTATATTTCCATAAATGTAGATTTTTCGCGGTGAGATAAACGACTGGTATTATTTATTTCGTTGGATAAATGATGCAAAACGATCAATTATGGAGGCTTTTTTATAGCATAATGGAACCGGTGTTACAACTTGCTTTTGGTTTTTTTAGAAGTAATGACAATGCCAGATTTAATTTCTTTATATTCTCATATGCGGGCTGTATCCTTTATTGGGATGGAATAAGAAGTTGGTTCGGTGTATACAACCGGTGTTTACGATTTCTTGATCTTTTTAATAACTTCTTGATACGATTTCACATTCGCAAGAACTATTTAAGTGTCTTAACATATTTCTCTTTAATGGAAACTTTTGATTTGTTCTGATAATCAGAAGCTAGATTCATTCGAGAAATATGGTGGATGGATGCAAAACATCCCAGTGAAGTCCAATTTCGCCAAATACCTACATAATGAACTTTCATTTAGTCCTGTAACTCACATGACTAGTAATTTATTTAAACTTAGAAACTATAATTTTTTTATGTTGAATTATTTTAAAGGTGGCATCATTTGCCAACAAAAATATTATTAATTGTTTCCCTAGGTGAGTCATTTAGTTTCAAAACCAGATACGTCAGAAAAACTAAATTGTACAGGAACCCAGAAAAACTTATGGAGGTCGTGGATGAAGGAATAGAATTCTCAAATTGTGACGTTATTTAGCCATTTGAGGCAGCTATCTTGTGCTGTAATTACAGACATTAAATGATAATATAAAAATGTCTATTGTTTTTTTTTTTTAATTTTAAATCTATCTGGTTTTGAAATTGATTTGCGAATGATTGATTATGAATTGATTATGTATCAGATTTTGAAACTTATTTATGTGATTTATCTGTTTTTGAAAATAAACAAAAGTACAGATAGTAGAAAATATGTATTTATAAAAAAAAGTAACCTTATTTTTTACTTTTATTACTATTTTAAAAAACTAAATCGGTAACTTCGTGAGCATATTCACGCTGTTCTTCAGAGAGGTTCTCTTCTTGATTCACATTATCTGTGGTAATGTCTCTGTAATATCTTAGTTCAAGATTTCGTCTTTACCCTCTATGTTCTTCTCTTCATTCCTTAATTCCTTAAATTAATTTTAAGGGGGAAGCTTTTACGTCAACAGGTATAGATTTCGGAGTTTCGATATCCTTAATTTTTTTTAAGGTTGGTATGTCAATCTTTCGTATGTCAGTGGTTTCGGGTTGGGTATGTCAGTTTTATAATGCACCTCGCCCTTAACGAGGATTGAAATGGAAGTGCCACTGCCCAGGTGGACGCACAAAACAAAACTTTACATTTTTTCTGTCATAGGTACGAAGACGCTCCTACATATTTTTGGGTTTCTATCCTTGCTTTTTTTTAATATTATGTTTATTGATTATAATCTTAATTTATATATTTTCAATGTATTTCAATTAAAAATGTTTTCAAAGGTAATATTTTGATGTATTTGGTAATTTATGGGTTAAAGGGCATTAAAAAATAATTTTATTTCATTATAAGTGACAGTACACTAGAACTTTAACATTACCGTTAGATTCTATTATATATTTTCTTTTTTTCAGGTGAGTACTAGATGGACATATCAGAGGCAATTTTTTCTACATTATGTAAGTAATGCGTTTTTTTGCGAATCCGTAATATATATAAACATGTTTATTAATGCAAACATTATATTGTGACCTCTTAAAACATCAATACAACATTTTTATTCTAAAACTCGAAATATATCTAAAATAACAAATATTTTACACATGTGATATGTAGAACTGCATGTAACACTTTTACACATAAAGGACTGTATGGTAAGAGAACTAATCCCACATTCTGCGAAAACAGAAATTCAAAAAAAAACTAGCATTTAATGGAATCAAATTGGAATATTCATTATTATCTCTATATCTCAACTTTATTGTAGCTCATTTACTAATAAATATACTTTCCATCCGAGCATTGTTTTTTATCCTAAAATACCAACAAAGTATGTGATTCAATACTTCTATTAAACCCTTTAGTGTGAAACACTAAACTCAGAGATATTTACCATTAAACACCAAACCACTTGTTTTTAACGTTTCGATGCTATTTCGCTTATCATGTTAGCATCATCACGAGAAGATTCAATTAGATTGAATGATGAGCGAGATGCGCGTCGAAGAAATAAGTGGTTTGGTGTTTAGTGGTAAATCTCTTTGAATTTAAAGTATCTGGAATTAATTACTATATTCATCAACCATGATCGAAATGATCCGACTAACGTGCTCTGTTATAGTACAGAAATCCATTTTTAATCAACATCGTTGCTGAGCAAGATCCGAAATCATATCGACTTTATTGAATAGACATCGTTTTGCTTACAAAGTCGGTTAAATGATGATTAATGAAATGAGAGGTGAAAAGTTTTGCGCCCGCCGAGTCGAAAATCCTTTTGTTCCTCGATGAACAATGAAATACCGACTAATGGATGATCGTAAACGGCGCATCATCAGCGAAGTAAATTACTGTTAATGCTTTTTAAGGTCATAAATAGGCCAGCTGTAGCAAAAAAAGAAAGGTCACATGTGCTGCTCTCATAATGTACTAGATTTAATTTACGTATATTTTGGGAGGATTTACTCCCTTTTTGGGAGGATTTTCAGGTTATTCGTTTTAGCTTTTTTAGAACTAATGTAAAAGTGTCTTTATCCTTTATTTCTGATATGTATCAAATCATCAATATATTAAATCGAGATACTGAGAGAAATAGAAAATCGAGATACGGAAATGATAAAACAAGTTTATAGTTGAAAAAATTACTTTATTTTTCCTTATAGTCTCTCTTAAGCTCAATACATTTCTTCCAGCGGTTCTCCCATTAATTTATTAAATCTCTGTGAGATTTTTTGGAAGTCCTTAGAAATACTCATCTACGGCTGCTGTAACTTCTTCATTTGATGAAAAACGCTTGCCACGTAGGCATTTTTTGAGGTTTGGGAACAGATGAAAGTCAGAGAGGGCCAGAGCTTTTGCCAATTCGTAATGTAACTGCTTCAATTTGGCTATTACAAGAACACCTCTGTGAGCCGAAGCATTGACTTGGGGAAAAATGATTTTTTCTTCGCTAAACCAGGCCTTTTCTCACGAGTTTTTACATTCATTTGATTTAAAAAGTTTGAGTAGCTGATCAACCGGGTTCAATCCACCCCGGGTTCAGTCCGATTTTGACCACTTTGGCTGCTTCAGAACTGAACTATCGGGGTCAGTCCACTCGGCGGCTTGTTGTCGCAGTTCAGAATCATAGTGGTAAACCCAAGTCTCATCCATAGTTACAAAACGACGTTTAGAATCTATTTTGTTCTTTCGAAAAAGATCTAAATATTGGTTAGAAAGTTTTATTGCAAGTCGTTTTTGATCAGAATTTAACACATGCGGCACATAATTAACAGACCCATAACTTTCTCAAGCCCAATTCTTTTTAAAAAATATGAAACACCCATGCAGTTGAGATATTCACTTCAATTTCACTCAAAGTCAATTGTCTGTCATACATAACTATATAGAAGTATTTATTTGTTCAGTAGTTGCACTTACTGGACGTTCAGAACGAGTATCATCCCAGGCTTGTACGACCATGTTGAAACTCACCTGCCCACTTACAAACCTTTTTCACCTTGTACACCTTGTACACTTACCTACATTGTTTTTGAAGGGGTAGACTCCTCTAATACATTTACCATTTCACTATGAATTTCCATTGCTTTTAATACTTTTTTTGCAAAAATTTAATCACTGTCCGATTTTCTATTATATTTTCCATTTTAAAAATAACACTTACTTTAAGCTGCTGTTTTTGTTCGAATGAACTAACAGATCGACTTGAAACTTTCCATATGTTCATATGAAGGATGAAACTTCAAACTGTAGTAGATTATATAGTTCGTTTACTGCTCTATAGGTATCGCTCTGCGAACTTTTTAATTTGCCTAGTATACTTACCATTATGCTCTAATTGATAATAAAAACGTTATTACATTTATAATTTCAAAAGAAAATATCTATCAGAAATATGTCTCATTACTCACAACTAACGAATCAATTTATTATTAATAATGAATATTAAATGTCATTAATAAACAACTTTCGAGTTCATATCGATGCTATAAAGGATATATTGTTTAGATTTCGTTTCGTTGGTAAAACTGCCACATTTAATGCCACATTTAATGATAGAAACATTTATCTTCCTTCAAGACCACGCACCATTTAAAAAGTCAACAATTTGAATCCGACTTTCAATTTTCACACTTTACCTTGCGATGTCAGATTGTGTTAATATGTGTAATGCATATGTATCAGTTACATTATATTGTTGCGTTTATCTTATTTTTTCTATATCTCTCTCTTTTGAGTTATGTTTCTGACCACTCTTCACTGATTTTTTTCCGCTACTTGTCATACTTGTTCCTGCCATTTTAAACGTGGTTGATCAGCTTTATTATTTTCCTTATGTTTTTGACTCGAATATGTCCTTTACTAACCATCGAAGTTATCTCTCTTTAGTGATTCCTTCTACTGACCTTATGTTTACTTATTCTATAACTTTAGTATTCGTGAATTTACCTGATTCGCTGAACGATGTGATTCGTTCAATTTTCCTAAAAAATCGCATTTTTACTACTCATATATTGTACGGGCCTCTAGCATTGCCCATTCTCTGACTTATTTTTATATTTATTTTTTCATTTCAAATACAACTTCAAAATTCATTCAAAATAAAACTAGATGAAGTTCTATTTTGTGTTTCTTTTCTTTTGCTATATGATATAATTATTTTTTTTTAAACCAATAGTAGTATTTGTTATATGGTAAAACCAGTTTAAAAGCAGTTTTATTTTTTGTTTGTTTTATCTTATTGTAAATACGTTCTTTACAAATTCTTAAACTAAACACATTTTAATGTTACACCATATTTTCATGCAATTAATATATCCCTAATTGAGATTTGTTGCATTTGTTAAAAATTAGTATTCTATTAAATATTGAAATTATCCAAGACTGTTAAAATTCAAAATAACTATTTTGACTAAGCAAAACAATGATTACGTTTCTACATATAACTTTTCCATAAAGCTAAAATGTTATCTTGACATTTAATATATATTAAAGTCGAACTTCTAACAATAATTGTACCTTGTTGTCTACCTAGACAATGTTATTTTATCTCAGATTTCTTTGCTGTAAGTTGAGATTAGAGTATGTACGTTCTTTTAGATTAAAACGAATTTAGGATTATTTTACGTTGAGACTAAATATTAAATGATAAATTTACAACGAATTCTTTCATGTATAGAGACACATGTAGAACATGATGCTGTAATTTAAGAACCATAAATATTCTATGAATTATCAAAATAAATTACCGCTATTGTATCGACAAAAACTTTCACTTTTTCTGTTCTGTAGCATCATCTTTTTTTTTTTAAACCAACAGTAGTCGCCCAACATAGATAGGTTCCCTGGTATCTTGCTTCCATCATCCTGATGTCCTGGTGAAACCTCTCTCCTTGTTCGTCGCTTACTGCATCCAAATTTTCCGGAAAAAATTTCAAATGGGAGTGTAAAAAATCTAGTATTTCATAGGCTTTCAACGGTTCATATATGAGGTTTTTATAGTTTTTATCTTTCTTGTTGCCCAGAAATCATTTCAGTACATTTACAAAACAAGCTACCAATTCATTTTCATTTAATTTTTCTTGAAAACGGAAATCACCTAGAAGCTTCCTTATTTGAAGCCCAATAAATATGCATTTTTATTTTGATTTGCATCACTTAATTGAGGAAATATTTATTTTAGGTACTTGAAACCACTACGTTTTTTGTCCATGACTTTGACAAAGGTTTTCCTTAGTCGTAGCTTAATATGAAGATGTGGAAAAAGCATCTTTTTTGGTTTACTGAATTTTGTCCCTTAGCTTTTTTGAAATCCCTTCTGGTTTAGTGAAACAAAAGTAGCAATTACTTAAATGGTCAGTAGGTTCTCTCCACACCATAGGAACAGCAAACAGCATAGAATTTTTCTTGCGATGGATCCACTGCACTAAATTTACGTGACAACTCACACTACAAACCTGACGAGCCCAACTTTTATCTTGATCTCCAAAAATATACTTAAAATATAAAAGGTAGGTTTTTTTTTTGTTAGATTTTAAAATTAATCGTCCGCATATATAACAAAACTTATCCGCTGGATTTTTGCAAAATCGACCAGTAGAACTTGCCATTTTATATAAAATCGAATTAAACACTTTACTGTACCGTAAACGAGACTATAGAAAATAATAAAACTGCCCTTAAAGGTTCGTGGAATACTGTAGAAATATCCTCTCTTCAGTCTTGTGGTAATTCCTACATTGTTCAGTCTAAATCAGATAATAATAATTTGAAGAAATAATTTCAATGACCTCATGATATAAAGGAGAAGCAGGCAGTTGAAAATGGGACATGCTAGACCATTTCTGTTAAAAGATGTTTTAATAACTTCCTAAATGAAATACACAAAGAGCATTCTCATCAGTGTTATAAAAATCATGTCGACCTGTGTAAGTTGTCTACGTTTAAAATAATTAGACCAACCGCGTTTTACACCAACAACACATCAAATATACGTATTAATTAATGCCTATACTAAGCAATTTATGTCGAATTTATATCGCGTTATCAAGGAGACGTCGTTTTGCTTACAAAACTGAATAAAAAGTGATTGTTTTATAACCAATTTACTTCTGATATATACAAACAAAAGTATACATAACAAAAGTATACAATACAAAATTGAATACCTTGAATTATATCTTGAATTATATCCTAAGATCTACACTTATTCAAAGGAACACGTAAGTTAGGATCTATAAAATACTCATTCGACCAGTAGTTACTTATGGCTGCGAGACGTCAATCCTCACAAAGAAATCCGAAGAGATGCTTGCAGTATTTGACAGAAGAGTACTCAAAAGACATTTTGGTGCTATGAATGGCAATGGAATTTGAAACATCAGATATAACTTGCAACTGAAGCAATTGTACAAAGAAATGGATATTGTAGACTATGTGAGGGTACAACGACTCAAATGGGCGGAGCACGTGGCGAGAATGTCAAAAAACCAAATACCAAGGAAAATCATGGTGTGGTAAATAGGGGATAACAGAAAAACAGGTAGATCAAAGAGATGATGGCAGGGCAATATAAAAACACATGCTGAGGAACTACTTCACATCAAAAACTGACAAGGGGCTGTTGGAAATCGATTCGGTTTGAGGCGAAGGTTAAAGGAGGTCAAGGCTGTAGCACCATAAGAAGAACAAGACGAACTATAACAATCACAATATTGCGCCTAATCCCTAATTCCCATAGATATATGAATTGTTAAAAACTGATTTTTATCAAATCGTTATATCAGAAATCCGTTTCATTATCCAAAAATATCTACTTGAAATAATGACAGGAACAAATATCAATTTCAATTAAAGTCTATACTGAGCAACTTCCGAATTTACATCGACATTATCGAGGAGACACTGTTTCGCTTGCAAAACTGGATAAATAATGATTGATTGGATAGGTGCTGAAAAGTTTTGCTACCACGATTGCGGGACTAAAATTCTTGTTTGTTGGGCACAACGAAATGCCAGCCAATAAATAATCGTAACTAAGCGGCATATTATCAACCAACCAAAATAGTTTAAAAGGCATGTCATGACGCAAAGGGGAAAGGTTAACAATCCGGCTCTCATAATGAACTGAATTAAATTTTATTCCTTTGGAAGAATGGTCATTTTCACATTATTCGAAACACTGTTTGGAAACTAGTTCTATAGTGCTTTATCCTTTGTTTCTGGTTTATATCGGATGAATACAAATACCTTAACAGATATTGTTTCAAAGATTTAATTAATATTATTACAAATTGATAGAAAAATATTTATGTATATGTATATCATTTACATATGTATATCATTTCAAAAATTGATCTATTAAAATTCTAAATTACTATTTTTAGAGTTGACCGAAAGAATTCTACTTAAAGAATTTTTCGAAGTCTAAATGATATCTTAACACCTAATATGCCACCATCAGTAGATATGAAGCCGAACATCCTTTTTTTGTAATAAAAGAATGACTAATGTACATCCTAAGATTAACGAAAAATATTGTTCTATTTGAATTTTATGTCTAAACTTACCCGTTACTCTGCTTTTTTACCCTCAACACATTAATGTGTGGCTTAACCAAACCAAACCTAACCCGTATGATATAACCTTCAACGTTAACGTGTTTGTGGAACTGTTCTTCGTGCTTTTGAACAAGAGCACCTTGTTCTGGAAGTTTACACCCGCGTTTCTTAAGATTTACATATATTTTTTTACTTATTGATTTTTTGAAATCCCTTCTGGTTTAGTGATACAAAAGTAGCAATTACTTAAATGGTCAGTAGGTTCTCTCCACACCATAGGAACAGCAAACAGCATAGAATTTTTCTTGCGATGGATCCACTGTACTAAATTTACGTGACAACTCACACTGCAAACCTGACGAGCCCAACTTTTATCTTGATCTCCAAAAATATACTTAAAATATAAAAGATAGGTTTTTTTTTGTTAGATTTTAAAATTAATCGCCCGCATATATAACAAAACTTATCCGCTGGATTTTTGCAAAATCGACCAGTAGAACTTGCCATTTTATATAAAATCGAATTAAACACTTTACTGTACCGTAAACGAGACTATAGAAAATAATAAAACTGCCCTTAAAGGTTCGTGGAATACTGTAGAAATACCCCCTCTTCAGTCTTGTGGTAATTCCTACATTGTTCAGTCCAAATCAGATAATAATAATTTGAAGAAATACTTTCAATGATCTCATGATATAAAGAAGAAGCAGCCAGTTGAAAATGGCACGTGCTAGGCCATTTCTGTTAAAAGGTGTTTTAATAACTTCCTAAATGAAATGCAAAAAGAGCATTCTCATCAGTGTTATAGAAATCATGTCGACCTGTGTAAGTTGTCTACCTTTAAAATAATTAGACCAACCGCGTTTTACACCAACAACACATCAAATATACGTATTAATTAATGCCTATACTAAGCAATTTATATCGAATTTATATCGCGTTATCAAGGAGACGTCGTTTTGCTTACAAAACTGAATAAATAGTGATTGTTTTATAACCAGTTTACTTCTGATATATACAAACAAAAGTATACAAAACAAAAGTATACAATTCAAAAGATAAACAAAACAAAGGTGATGGAAAAAAATCAATCCAAAACTAGAATAGAACCGGATAATCTGTGATGGCAATATTGAAGTTGGAAAGGAATTTACATATCTGTGAAGCAAACTTGACGAAAGCAACATCTTCGGAGATATCAGTAATCGTCTATGAGGGGTAATGGATAGGGATATGAATATTGTTCTATTTGAATTTTACGTCTAAGCTTACCCGGTACTCTGCTTTTTTACCCTCAACACATTAATGTGTGGCTTAACCAAACCAAACCTAACCCGTATGATATAACCTTCAACGTTAACGTGTTTGTGGAACCGTTCTTCGTGCTTTTGAACAATAGCACCTTGTTCTGGAAACTGTTTTTTTTTTGTTTTGAAACTGTTTTTTCATTTTTTTTTCTTTCTTTCTTTAGTATATACACAAGCATCCATCTCGGCTTTAATTTGCGTAGACGTATTGCCTTTCAAATTCAAGAATTCAATTAAGGCTCGAATTTCAATTTTTTCCATTTTTATAGAAACAGTAACATCGACTGGTATAAATGACTATTAAACAACAACAGACCATCTAATATGGCTGAAATTTTCAAGTATATCTTTCAACGCTTGCGTAATTATATTACTATAATATTTTTGACGAGTAACGCCATCTTCATGCTGAGGCTAGAAACTACCCTTGTACCTTAACCACTTGTCTTTGGTTATGTTAGGTTCGAATTGAGCTTTTTGGTGTCAATACCCATATGGTTTCCATCACTAGCTAGTCTTCTGTCCGCTTATTGGACTCCCCTTTCCTCAAACCGAACGCCATCTTTCTATTTTATCTCTGATCTTCCTCCTTTCTTTTTATTAATATCACCAGATTTGTATACTTGCCACGTCAATCTAGAATCTGGCATACTGAGTACATATCCCAACCATCTCATTTGATTCTATGTTCATTTCTATGGGTATTGTTTTATCTTGTATTCTTAGGAAATTATAAGCTGTAGGATCATATATTCTTCCAGTTTTGGAAGGAAGGTTTGATTTTCTGTACTGCTTGTCGTTGCCTCTGAATATTTAAATTTATTGATTTTTCATCATTTTCTAACCTTATGTTATGATGTGTTTTTTTTTCTTCTGTAGTTATAATATTTTTGTTTTCTGTATATCTATCTCATTATAATGTATTTCTCCTTCTCATTGATATTCTTCCTCTTTTTTTTTACTTAGATCTTAGGACATCACTGATAAAATTTAAACTTGGCAAAGAATTCAGCTCCATTCGGCTGTGTTTGCAAAACACTTATCCAAGTAATAACCCAGTTTAAACTGTTTTAATCTGTAAATACAAGCAATCTGTGTTGTATCAACCACTTTTGTTGAACCTAACTGTGAAACATATACTTTTCATGATTAGTCTATAAATACATGTGTTTTGGCTCGCATGGTCTAGCATAATTTACATTAATTTTATACATTTAATGAACAGACATATTCGCTATATCCTGTCGATAAAAATGGAGTCAATTCCAAAATTTCTTATGCTACTAAATAGCCAGTGTGTTAAATATAAGATGTACTTATTTTCGTATTCAAATAATGTTTTCACTAATTTGTCTTACGAAAAATGGATGATCTTATGTCCCTTTATCATTTCTCTATCCACATTGGATGACTTCTAATATGCTTTCCGTATGTTCTCTTTATATTTTTTCTAAAATTATTGCATACACATTTTCTAGCATTGCATATTGCAATATCTCAATAATTAGCATTCTTACTATCTATTTTTTGTAAATTGCTACAGTAGTTCCCATTTATGGGAACCATGTATTATTAATTTAAAATAAAAAATATTATTACTGACTGCTAATAAAATTAAAATAACATTTAATTCATTTTATCATAATTTTATGTAAATCAAGTTATGTCTCATTTTATTAAAACGGTTACATATATACAAATTAGTTTCTATTTCAAGAATGTTTCATTCTATTTTAAATTAAAATGTTAACAGAACTTATATTAAAATCGAACATCTAGCAATAATTCTACTTTGTTATATTTGTAGTCACCAGCGTTTCATTTCAAAATCTCTACTCAATCAATCAAAAATCTCGACTTGAAACGACGACAGGAACAAATATCAATTTTAATTAACTTCTATACTGAGCAACTTCCGAATTTTCATCGACATATCGAGGGGACATCGTTTCGCTTGCAAAACTGGGTAAATAATGATTGATCGGATAGGTGGATGAAAAGTTTTACTCGCGGGTCGGAAATTCTTTTGTTTGTCGTCGAACAATGAAAAGCTAGCCAGTAGATCGTAACTAAACGGCACATTATCCATAAAGTACGTTATTACAGAGAAATGTTTTTTAAAACCGAAATAATTTTGTAGGTAATCCGTGGCAAAAAGTGACATGTTAACTGTGCTTATTCTAATCGTATTGTCTAACTGTGGTCTTATTTATGGTTATGGTCAAAGGTATATAAAGAAACGACATAGTTTCATGCATATCTTGAAAACTTTTCTTACGAATTTTTTGAAAAACCAAAATGCTGTAAAACGAAAAATTAGAAAACTTGAAATAAACTTGAGTTTTTTGGTTGATTTTTTTAAACAATAAACAAAACAACACTTTACATTTTTTCTCAACTGATCTAGCTCTACAATCCGTGGACCACTACACAGGTTAGGAGAGTCTTCATTTATTTTCGCGTTATTCATTGCCGATATACTTTTTTGCGTTTATCAAAGACCTTTTGCTTTTCAAATTTTCCTTTATGTCACAATTAGGTTTTTTAATAAAAAATAATTATCGATTTTTTTACTGTATTTTAAAACTTTATCATAAATAATATTGATAAACGATCTAAAAAACTTAAAAAAAAAATTGTTTGCAATTAATAAAAAATTTATAACATTTTAAATAATATACATGACTACGAAATCACCATGATTGACTGCTATGTTTGTGACGTCATTATGTCAAGTGTTTTCACATAAATACTGTTAACGGCTTTTACCAGTGTATCTGCTGTCAAAATTATTGAAGTTTAGTGCTAAAAATATTGTTGGTTACTAATTTAATTCAGTAACGTGTGACAAATGATTCATAAAGACCATTTCTGATAATATACCAGGTGTGGATATTTTATGGTCACAGATTTTCTCAAAAATTGCATTCGGGTCAATTCGAGAAGTGAAGTTCGAGGTTTTAAACCATCAGTTTCATCCTCATACTACAAAAAATAGTAATGTAAATGTAAATGTAAATAAGAAACAAAATATTTCTATTAAATGTAATTTAAGTATTTGTAAGGTGTCACGCAACACCCTACAAATACCCACCAAGTTACGGTGACAAGGCTTTAGGTTATACTCAATTTAACCACAAAAATTGTATTTGCGCGTTGAAAGGACGTGTATGTCCAGAGCATAAAGTTCTGAGTAAAGCTTATACAGTTACCTTAATTACTAATGGAAAACTAAGAAAAGTTCTAGACACTTAATGTCACGATTGTGTAACTTCAGCAGGTAATAAATACTCAAACAAAAAATGTATATAATGTTATAAATAATAATCTTTTGTATATATTTGTAAAAATTTGATTTTGTTTTAAGGTTAATACGTCGGGCTACTTGAAACCATTAATTTCGAAGTTTAACATCTTGTGGCACATTTAAAAGATTTTTCGAGAGTTGTTTTTGTAGTATTCGTACAAAATGGCACGAAATAGGCACGATAACTAATTACATTTGACATTTTCAATAAATTTTCAAAAAAATTGTTGATAATAACAAAAATAAGTTTAAATAACAATAATACATTGTTACGTCAAACACGCTCGAGTTTTCTGTCGGTGCGTCATCGTTATTAGGTTCAAAAATGTATTTTCAATTTGATCTAGCTTTTTAATTGTAAGGAAAAAAATAAAAATAGTTTTGTTATAAAACTTATATATGATCTTTCCATTTATCACATTTTTTTTCAAAACCCCAGTTGATCATAATCAAATGACATTTCCAAGTTACTTATATTTTTATTCTTTTCAAACAGTACTAACACCGACATGAGAGCGTACATATACAAAACATAAATACGATACATCTATAGAGCATTCGGTATAAACATTGACAGCGTTGCCACATTTATTTTCTTTAAAACTGTGATTGTTTTTGTATGTATAACTATACTTTCAGCTTGAATTGTCACGAGTGAACTACCTTAATTAAGTACAATATAAGTCGCTATGCGGTGTTTATAAATTTTAAATAATCCTGCAATATGACTAGAAGAAATAAATATGTACTAGACTCCAAATTGCTTAGACATACCCTTAAAGTTCATTAGACACTGGACAATACAATAAATTAAATACTATAATGTAACCAAATATTTGCATTTTTTGAAGTATTTACCTATTCACTCTTTAAAAAACTTATACATGGAGGTTATTCCTCGATATATAGGTTTTTCCTCGATATATTTAATCCAGTAACTATATTCCTCTTCGATACCACAATAAGTCTTTGTAGGCGAAAAACGCTCCTTTTCAATTTTTCACTATTTAAAACATTTATATATGGAGATTATTCCTCAATGTATTCCATTTATGAGCCAATAACAACTATATTCCTCTTCGGTACCACGATAAGTCTTTGTAGGGGAAAAACTCTCATTTTCAATTCTGAATTTGTTCTCGCTAAAAATGAGAAATGGACCTTAACAAGTGTAATCCTGGATGAGGGCGAAGTTCAAAATCTAATTTGTTCATTTTCGAGATGGTCAGATGTGATATATGTGATCTAGCGTTGTTTTGCTGCAGGAGGGCTTTTTTACGGTTGACCAAAACTGGATATTTTTCGACCACAACATCGTGTACTCCCTCAAGTTAATCTGAGTAGAGTTCTGAATGTATCGCTTTGCTATTACGAACCAACTCAAAGTAAATTATTCCTTCAAAAACTTCAAGACCTATCACTCTCTCCCGGAACTTTTTAAATTAGAGCTTAGCGGTGCGCATTGATCCTTCCCTGTCTACTTCACAAATCTCGTGAGAGGCGTCAGTCGACGGCTTTTCTAAAATAATGTCTAAAAATTGTCCTAATCTCGCCTCTTATTTCACTCTTTTCATCGTTTTTGTTAAATACCAGCGACTGAATATTTTGCAGTAGAATTACTTTAATACTGAAGAATGAATACTTATTTGTCAGGGCAAAAAGTTGAAATCTCTGAAGAGTGAAATTATAATCCTTTATTTATAAACAAAGAAATAAACGCAAATACTTTTGTTATATGGAAATGATGGAAATGATTTCAAATCGATAGAGTAAAATCAAGCCATCCTGCTAAGAAGACAGGATTTGATGGCATGCCCATAGTTTACATCCCATTCTATAAAAATATATTTCATCTCTTCATGTATAAAATAAATTCTCTTGTCGTACTTTAATGGTATATTGTGAGAGTGAGACCAACTCTGGTTTATCAGAAAAGATTTTTTTCCTCTACTCACATTCTACTTCTTCCTATATCTAAATATACGAGACTTAATCTTTTTTTTCTCACCTCTCATTTTATGAACAGTGGATGTTGTTCGTTCATGTTTGTCTATCATGATCTTTCCTGCTATCAGCCACTTGGAACTGTGCGATTGAAGCACAACCTTCCTTCATCTCTTCTAATTTTATCTGAAAAAACTATCAAGACATTGTTTAATTTTCTGTCCGATCTATACAAAAATATATGTCAATTACCTTAATTTCTAGTCCGCTGCTGTGTTTTGTTAATATTGAGTTTTACTGTTGAAACTTTCAAATGTTGTAATGAAATTCAAATATTTAAAATGTCTGAATGATAAAAAAAACTAATAATAGTAAATAAAATAGCAAAACAATAAAAGATGACACTATCTTTAAAAACGATCACTAGTTTTTGGCCTTGGCAGATGACAACACTATTAAATAGATTAAAAATAGTCTAAAAATAACAAAGAAATAAGAAACGGAAACAGAAAGGTTTCGATTATATATAAATGAAAATAAAACAATGTACTTCTGTGATCAAAAACGAAGGTTCTTTTTTGGTTTTCGCGCACTTTACTTATCGATACTACTATTTGTTTTTTAAGTTGGTATGACTGTCTGACATCAGACAGAAATTTCATATAATTTCGCTTGATAAATTGTAAATTGTAGCATCTTTTCCAATTGTTAAAAAAAAGTCGATTTTTCTTAAAGGATAAATTTATAGTGCAACGAATGTGCGTTAAATTTTTTGTAAGAAATTAAATTTCTTACACCGATGCATTAAAAATGTTACGGTGATGAAATTATGTCAAAATATGCATTTACAAGTGGTACAAGAACTTTAATGAGGGTAGAGAAGCAGTTGAAGATGAACCTTGTAGAGGAAGACCCTCCACGTCAATCAACGAGAAACTATTACTAAAATCAAGGATCTTGTTCTGAGTAATCGCCGATTTTTATTAGACATTGATATTTCTGGAATATCATTTGGATTAATTCAATCCCTTTTCACAATCACATTCAATCGCTCGTTTTGTTTCGAAAACACTGAATTTCTTTGAAAAACATCGGCATGTTTGTTGCTGCTAGCGAGATTTTTTCTTTGGTTGATGACATTCTGAAATACATAAAACATTTTTGACGGAGAAACAACTCAATAATCAATCAACATAACACGTCAAAATCGATCAAAAATCAAATCCATGTTAACTCTCTTCGGTTACTACGAAATTGCCTACAAAGAGGTTGTTAAGCTCAAGCTTCAACTTGTTAAGCAGTTAATAAAGAGTATTATTTAAGCATTATACTAGAGTTCCTATTAATGTATCCGCAATTGGCAACAATAGTGTTGCTAGGCGCCATCTGACATATACATCATAAAGTTTCACATTGTGAACTGTATACGTAGTCAGAAGGTTGAATCATACGGACGCTATTTGTGTTGTTTAGAGACTTGAAAATTTCATCTCAGTCAAAAAATGGAATTAACTCGTGAGAATTTCAGTGCGGTGATTTTCAACGTGGATTATTTCAATATCAGTGCATCGATCAACTCATTACGACTTTTGGCGATGAAACACCATCTAAAAATACTGTATATCACTGGTTTAGTGAACTCAATCGTGACGATCGTTCGCTTATGAACGAATTTAAAGATCGGTTGTTGTGCCAGAAAACATCAGTACGTGCGCGAACTAATATTGCAAGATCAATATGTGACATACCGTGAGATTGAGCCATCTCTGGGCATTAGTATAACAAGCATACATAAGATTTTACATAAACATTTAGCCGTGAAAAAGTCACGTGTCGACTGGTGCAAAGAAATGCCCAAAAAAATACAATTATGGTGCGTCAAAAGCCGTGTATAACATCTACACAGGTAACGAATCTTGGATCGCAGCATAGGTATTTCAAAAGGGAGCCAAACCCAACTAAAGTTGCCCGCGAAAGAAGCACTTCGAAACAAATGGTAGCCTGTTTTTTGGGATAAATGGGCATGTGGCTATAATACTACCAGAGAATCGTAGAATGGTCAATTCTGAATGGTACACAACCATTTTTTTGCGAGAAATCTTTGAAAAAAATAAAAAAAAGCAGCGACACAGAATCATTCTTCACTATGACAACGCGAACTCTCACACATCGGACCGAACAATTCAATATTTTACCGGTCAAAACATCGAATTTGGTCATACAGTCCTACAGTACAATCCTGCAATGGAAGAAGTGCTATGAAAATTGGTTCAACATTTACAAAAGTGTATGGATCATCGCGGAGAATATTTTGAAATACAATAAAACCATTTTCAATGATAAATATTTGTTTTTATTTATTATTCCGGATGCATAAATAGCAACCCTCGTACAGCATTTGTGTGAGTCTATTCGAAAAGGAACGTCCAAATTTGGGGTAAAACGGTGTATGGTTTGTATAGTTACACTAAAAATCAAACAAATACTGCTCCACAAGCACCATATTGATCATTTAACCTACCGAGTAACTTTCTACTGTTTCATTGATTGAAGAAACTACTTCATAGGCACCGATTTAAGTTGATAGAAGCCCTTCAAGAGTGTTCGTTGGCCGCTTGAAGGAAATACGAGAAATCAAGTATAAAAACTTTATCAACTATAAAATCTTTGGAATAAGTGTTGAGTTCAGGGAGATTACGTTAAAGGAGACAAAATAAATACATTGTGTTTTATTTAAAAAAGTCGCGTTACTTATTGATCATAGTGGGATCCCATGATAATGGGAAACACGCAACAAATGTCAGAAAATCATCTAAAATTGCTAGCCTACCGAGGAAAGGAATATAGATTGGAAATTGATAACAATTTTTTATATATAGGAGTACCTGGTAGATGAAGCAGGTAAACAACAATTGGAATTGAAGACCAGCATAGCAAAAGGGAACCAGAAATATGGCCCTTACCTTCATGAAATCAAAAAAAAATTAAAAATATATATATATATATATATATATATATATATATATATATATATATATATATATATATATATATATATATATATATATATATATATATCAGGGAAGGCAAAGGTGAGAATTTATAAGACGATAATCACCAGAGGTCATGTGAGAGCAACCTGGGTGTTAAAAAAGGCAGATACGATGAAAAATTAAAAAGTTAGAAGAAAGATACAAAGATCAATTTACGGAAGCGAGATTAATCTCATGCAGAAAACTGTAAGAATGAGAATTATGCTCTACAATAAAGAATGAATCCTGAGAATACCCGAACATAAAAAATCACTACATATCTCTATCAAAAATTAATTTTGTTACTCAAAGCTCTCTAGTTAAAACAACTACACGTATAAACATCCATTACAATTAACGCCAGTACTGAGCAACTTTCGAATTTATATCGACGTTATCGAGGAGACATCGTTTCTCTTGCAAAACTGGCTAAATGATGATTGATCTGGATGGGTGGTGAAAAGTTTTGCTCCCGCCATCGCCGGTCGAATATCCTTTTGTTCGTTGTCGAACAATGAAACGCCGGCTAATGGATGATCGTAACTAAACGGCGCATCATCAGCAGAGTAAATTACTGTTGGAAAATGTTTTTTAAGGTCGAAATAGTTAAATAGGCGAGCCATGACGAAAAGGGAAAGGTTACACATGCGACTCTTATAATGAACTGGATTTAATTATATTCTCGTTGGAAGGATGTTCATTTTCAGGTTATTATGTCAAGTTTTTATTAATATATTTATTCTCATTATGAAACAAAAAACGTAATTAAATAAATATTGAATAAAAAAGTTTATTAGCTGGTTTTTAGCTTTATTTTTTTGTAGTTTTTTTTATATAAAATATTTAGTACAGGCAAATTATTGATCTATTACGAAGGATTTTCATTTCGGGAAATCGCTAACCGCACTAACAGAAATCAGAGTTCTGTACTAAGTTTGCTTGCAAGTAAGAGTGGTTATTGAGCGTTGATTGAGAAGATCAGAGTTCTAAGATTCAGGTCTAAGACGTATAGCTATTAAAGATCGATTTTCGACAACTGTGACTGTTTTTACCATCGTAGGAGGTGATTTTGAGTGCAACATTTTTAGGTAGCACGAACAATATTAAGGGTAATATCTAAGTGGTGGGAGAAAAATACCTCATACCAATTTACACGAAATTAAAATTGGACAACTACAGAGCGACATGTTTACCCCCAACAGGGTATAAAGTATACACAAAACTGATTGAGCGAAGATTAAGAAATCAACTAGAAAAAAACCTAATTAAAAGAGTAATGGAAATTGGAGAAACGCTATACTTAACATTAAGTTACATAAAAGCTGCATTCAATATAATCAATAAATTATATGCAATTGTCCAAAAGAGTTTAAGGAAAATAAGAAACTAATTTCAATGATAAAATAGAAGTAAAGCAGTCAGACGGTTTGAGCACATGAATGTGATAGGTTTGTTTTGTAGAATTACACCGTGCAACCAAATGTGGAAAAAGGCAATGCAAGATAAATAATAGAAAGAGCCCTATCAAAAAAAGTTGTAATAAGAAAAGAACAAGCAAGAATAAAGAATATCAATATGTAACTTATGTGGTGCTCTTCTTTCTGTTCGTCACGTCTGAATGGATTGCCCTTCGCTATCTGCGCTTGTACAAAGCTATGGACTTCTCAGGGGCCTTCCGTCTACTTTGTCCCCTCAATATTCCAGTTCTCTTTTTGAATTCCTACTTTCCGTTGATATAGCCCATTTCTTTTATCTTTAAACTCTTTTAGCCCCTAAAATGTTCACCTATTCCTCTACTCTTAATATAGATTTTCAGCTTTATTCCATGCATTACACCTAAAGATTTGTAAGAGTTCATTGATTTACTGTCTACTACCTATTAACTGTTGAGTTCAATTGGAAAATAACCATATACTCTTTAAACCTTCCGGTAGTCGCGCGAAATTTTATGACGTGAGCGGTCGCGCCGGTCTTGTAGACCGTAAAGCGAGAACAATTAATAAAACTCAAAAATCTCACACAATTTTGCGTTTTATAGTACGTACTCTATATACACTGTATTTACTGTATCTAAGAACTAATTTTCACTGAGATTTCAGGTGTTTATAATAATGATTAAAAAGTAAGGTTAGGTAAATTCTTTTAAACATATTTTTCACTTTCTATTCGATATAAAATATATTTAAATAATAAATAACAATTTACAATTAAATATTATTAATATTAAAATTAAATAAATATAATATTTATAGGCACAAAAGGTTTTAGCAGCGGGTTTTTTAATTTTCACTGCACCCGGTCTCACAGTCCATAGCGCGACTACCGGAAGGTTAAACCAAATTATTCATTATACACTTTATATTCAATACTTACTATATTCAAGTTTTATTAGTTGTGGTCTGATATACACTCTTTATGGGCTGCCAAATGGCTCCCGTTGCTGACGCGGCCCTAAACTAAAAAATTCAAATTCAAAATAGAATAAAGAAAAGCAAATAGAAGGGTGCCAAAAAATTAAATCAGTTTATATCTCACATATAAACCTCTTATATACAAATAACATCGGGCTTATAGCAAAAAATCAAATGCAAACCATAATAAATATATCCAGAGTTATGAATATCAATGATACCAGGGCAAAAGAAGGAAATAGTACATATGGGATTGGTGAAACACTAATTTTTGATATTGTCAGGATTTCAAAACCTTTCTAATAACATGGGCTATTCAAGAAACTAATTACGTATGTAGCACCAAATAAGCGAAAAAATTACTTTAACATATCCCTACTGATAACTCGTTACACCTAACATAAACAAATCCAAATAAATAAATTAGTCAAAAAGATCATGATGAAAGCAGAGTGAACCAGCACAAAGATTACAATTTAGTCATATAAAACCATACATTCATATTGCCACCAAAAAATTATACTTATTCAAGTAACTACTGCTACCAACAACTAGCTAAACTGAAGCAAGCAAAACCAGATTAATTTATAAAATTATTGATTAAAAAACTCAAAAAAAAATTAAACGGAAGAAAAACGATACTTTGGTTTATGTTGAGTTTAAACTTTTTTAAGGATCGGAAACTAATAAATACGTTTCTTGGGATGAATTCGAGAAACTAAAGTTTTCTGTTGAATTTAATGAATGTGGAAAGTGATCGAACATAGTCAATTTTCGTTTTACCTTAAAAACTGGGTAATAACCCTAACATTATGCGATAATTCAGTCTTGACTCAATTTTGAATTTTATTCATTCTTTATCTAAATATCTAATCAGCCTTATACACATACACTCATCCTTGAATATAGGCCATCCCTTCCTTTTTCCAACTTTCTTTGTCTTAGGCAATTTGTATCCATCTTGATCTTGCCAATTCCATTAAATCGTCATCTATTACTGAAAGTTGATGAGAACGAATCCCGTGTTCCGAGCAAAATATTCCATTATTAAATTATATAGATGATTTTCTAGCGGTTGCTTCAAAACTATATATGTTTGCTTAACTTTTTGACACTTATTTTATATAAAAATAATATAAGAAGAAAGAAAACAAGATTGTTATCGATCCAAAAATGTAATAAGCATAACGAAATGTATACAAACCACACATATATAGAATTATTTTAATTTTTATGTGGCATATTTCATTGTTTGATCAACCCTCTTCCCCCTCACATCAACGCTAACCAAAATTCCACCTCTTTTCCGTTAGACGGCAATTAAGAAGGGAAAAGCACAATCGAGAACCAACGACACTCGCTCCCCCTATTTAATAAATAACGTTTTAAGGTAAGACAATCATTTCGCGAATCGCCATCATCTGAGCCTATACATTACGGTGACGTGGTCACAATGAACGCCGTTAACGCAGAGAAAGACGCCGAGCGTAATGGTAATGGGCTGGATTGTGTTTACGAAATAAAAATCAATTTGACGCCGAGGGCACCCAACTGGAGGGCGGAGAAGGAAAGCGGGTATGGTTTTGCTGTCTTCATGGGGGGGGTGTTAATTCTTCGCCGTTGGCGCTGCGGGCTATCAAACGATGAGGGTCGTTAAAAGGTGTTTTTGTTTAGTCGGACTAATTATCATTTATTTGGCAATCAAATAGGATTATTTATGATTGTAGTTTAAAGATTCTGCCGAATGCTTTCATTGTACGTTGTATATATGTTGGATGTTGATATTCAATGTTTTACTTAAAAAAATATTGAAGCTTGAACTTGAAGCTTGAAATCTTGAAGCTTGAACATATTTTCGTGTTGTATCTGCCACCTTTTTCAAATGAGTCCAGGAGTCATATACAGTCCAAGACATATATTTCGAACGTCTAAAAAGCTTCTAGATAAATTAACAAAATATCAGAGATTGCATATTTCAGATATTCTTAGTTCAGACCTCACAGGTAATACAACCACAGCATAATGACTATTCGGAAAGTTCTTTTAAGATCTAGAAGAGCCAAGTCAGGCAAATAAACAAGACAATGGAATATCGTAAATCGTTTAACAATTCTTACCATGTAGGTAAAGATATTGTTGAGAAGGAATATCAATTTCCGGAGTTAATATATTATAGCTCACACGTTGCATTCATTTCAGAAGTATATTTAAGAACCTCTAAAAAAATTGGGATTAACGGCCTGGTCTGGTCATTCTGTCGACGAGTCAATAGGCAGCTTCTCACGTCATCTTCCAATGAGTATCAGCCCTAAGAAGCCTGAACAATGAAATGCATTATTAGTGCACATAATATTGCCTTATCGTCAAATACTATTTTCAGACTATACGATTCGGATTGAAACTTCGACGTCCAGTCCGGACTCACAATGCACTCAATAAAAAATAATTTAATATAATCAGCCCAAAGTTTGTCATCATCTGGAATAACAGTTTCTAAGCAACTGATTTCTACGAATATCAAAAACAGTCCAGCCTAATGCTATTTTCATTATTTCATTGGGTTCCTTTGCATTTTTATCATACCTTAAACAATGCTTAATGCTCCGATAGAACCGCACCAATAATCCAAAATTTATGTGGCATATTTAACAAATGAACTTTAATAAATAGACGACTTACAATGAAAATGGCCAGATTTATCCATTTGTCTTTCGACTTCAGGTGTGGCCTTCATACCAAGCTTCTAGGTCGGGATGAAATCATCGGATGTCGGGATGTCATCGCCAGATAGGGGCACTACCTAATGCTAGTGAGTCTACCCTTCCCCGTGGAACTCATGTTAGATTAGCTTCCAAATTCGATGAGTATAACCGTTCAGTTCAGTTACAAAATATTCTTGAAACTTTTTATACACCTTGTGTGTATTGTTCAAGTATTTAAATGTTTAATCTATACTCATTTTGCAAAGGTTTGCTTTATAATGAATGCTCGCTGTATCTAATTTTCACTCACCAATTATTGTTGTCTGGTAATTATCAAGTTTTGTTGTTAATCGAAAAGTAAGCTGATGAAATTATTATCATAAGTAAGAGTTCTGAAGGTTTTCGAGAATATCTGAAAGAACTTGTAGAATCGGAGAAACACGATACGTATGACTAGAAAAGAAATAGAAGTGAAATATACGACTATGAAAACAAAACCAAACTACAGAAATAACGAGAAGAATCTGAATGACTTGGACGGCTCTTGGTAAACTTAGTCTAAGTTTAATTCTGAGAAATATATGATATTGCAATAAACCAATGAATTATAGAATAGAAACCACGACGCTTACCATTTATACAACAAAAAAAATGAGAGCAACACAAAGGAGTATTGAATGAATTATGCTAGAAATTAACTTGAGAGACCACTTTAGAAACGAAACGATATGAAGAAGAATAAAAAGGTAGAAAATGTCATCAATAGAACGGCAAACCTGAAGTGAAGCTGGATAAAATACGTACAATGAAGCTGGTGATAAAATACGTTCAATGGAGATCCAGAGCACAAAACAGTTTGAGAAGATCTCAGAGACGCTAGTTGGACGATGTTAACGGAGTCACAAGGAGATATTGCCATCAGATAGCTCAAATTATAACGACTTGGAAAACTCAAAGTCAAGCCTAGATCTAGGACTGGATACATAAGGATCGCCAAATAAGAAAAATCATCATTTAATAGTGTTTTAACTAAACTCGAACAGATTTAATACTAAACACCAAATCATCAGGATATGATTCAATCTGATTTAGATTCTAAATAAATTCTCTCTGTTTCCCGACAGATGGTGTTATCTTAACCTTTTTGCATTGGACAATACAACAACCAATCTTATCGTGAAGCTCCACTGTTAGGCTTGAAATGACAATATATGTTATTCTGCCGAAGTGTAAACAACATATTTGTTCATAGCTTTAAACATGTTGAATTTCGTACCAAAAAAGAGTATTTGCGGGGAACTTTACTGCATTGCTTTTTTCAAAAAAAAATTGCAGTTGAAATATATAGAATTCTTGTAGAGTCTTATGGCCATGCTCTGTCGGGAACAAAATGCAAAGATTAGATATTTTAAAAATAATAATTTTAATGTTGAAGAAAGCTCTGGTGCACCGAAAAAGTTTGTAGACGAAGAATTGGAAGCATTACTTGATGAAGACCCATGTCAGACACAAAGTGAACTTACAGAATCATTAGGAGTTGATCACACAACCGTTGTCAAACGTTTAAAAGCACTAGAAATGATTCAAAAGCAAGGAAATTGTATGCCGTACGAATTGAAGCCGAGAGATATCGAACGGCGTTTTTTCACGTAGGAACAGCTGCTTCCACGGCAGAAAAGGGAAGTTTTTTACATCGTATCGTGACTGATGAAAAGTGGATACACTACGATAACCGAAATGTAGAAAATTGTGGGATAAGCTCGGCAATTCATCAACATCGACGGCAAAGCCGAATATCTATGGTTCAAAACTCATGCTCCGTATTTGGTGGGATCAGCGGGGTATAGTGTTTCATGAGCTCCTCAAACCCAACGAAACTATCACGGGAGATCGCTACCGACTACAATTAATGAGTTGCAGCCGAGCATTGAAGGAAAAACGGCCGCAATACGAGAAGATACACGACAAAGTAATTTTGCAGCATGACAGCGCTCGGCCACATGTGCAAAACCAGTCAAAACCTACTCGGAAATGCTCAAATGGGAAGTCCTACCCCATCCGCCGTATTCTGCTCCCTCCGATTACCACTGGTTCCATCGATGACTCATAGCCTGGCTGAGGAGCACTTCCATTCTTGAAGATGCCAAAAATGGGTCGATTCGAGGATAACCTCAAAAGATGAGCGATTCTTTCGGCATCGTATACTACTAGAAAGATGGGAGAAAGTAGTGGCTAGCGATGGACAATACTGCTTTTCAATTTGACAATGGCGGTCTTTACTATTTTTTATAAATAAAGCATTCATTTTTACGAATATATATATATATATATATATATATATATATATATATATATATATATATATATATATATATATATATATATATATATATATATATATATATATATATATATATACATATATACATATACATATACATATACATATACATACATATACATACATATACATACATATACATACATATAGACAGAAAGCCCTGCACGTGGATCAAGGATCAAACGAAAGTGTGCCCCATCATTCGCAGAGTAAAGCAATTGAAATGGAGATGGGCAGGCCATATAGCGAGGCGATGGGACGATAGATGGACCAAGGCAATCCTGGAGTGAATATCGTTTGATCGCAAAAGCCCACAAAAACGACCGAAAGCACGGTGGACTGATGACATCGTTAAGTATATTGGACCCGAGTGGCAGAGGATAGCCCAGGACCATATATATATATATATATATATATATATATATATATATATATATATATATATATATATATATATATATAACCTTCATGGTCCTGGGCTATCCTCTGCCAGCGCTATGCTGCGATGATATGTCCTTTGGGCTAGATAAATGTTCTATAGTCAATATACAAAAAGGACAAGTTAAACAAAATCAGGAATCATTCTGTCAGATTCACTCATTGAAACCGGATGATACCTATCGGCATCTGGGAATAGCACAAAATCAAATGCTAGACCATACAGCACTTAAACATGAGTTTCAAGATAAATATGAGAAAATAATAACAAAGCTTCTGAATACAAAACTCTCAGGAGGGAATATATGTAAGGCAATCAACACATGGGCAGTACCGGTGTGAACATATTCATTTGGAGTGGTCAAGTGGGCAAACACAGAACTGGAAGAGCTAGACCGTATGAGTAGACGACTTTTAACAAAATTCCGTTGTTTGCATACGAATTCTTCTGTGTTGAGATTATACATTCTTGGAAAATATGGAGGTAGAGGGCTAATTAACATCAAAGAATTGTGTCTTAGTCACGAAACGAAGCTTCGCCAACATTTTCTAAGTTCGAAAGATCAACCTATGAGGCTTGCAAATCAGTTTGCACCGCAACTCATACCACTAAAACTGCCATGCAAACTATACTATCGAAACAGGGACAATATAAAACAATATAAATCTCTGGGAACATAAATCAATTCATGGTAGATATGTAGAATTATTAAATGGCAATAATATTGATAGGAAAGCTTCTCTGTTCTGGTTAGACGAGAATCAACTATTTCTGGAAACTGAGGGTTTTGTTATTGCTATCCAGAATAAAGTCATAAAAACCAAGCAAAATTACAAGCAATATATCGTTAAAGAAAATACTGAAGATGTATGTCGAAAATATGGTAAAATAGGGGATATTGTTGAGCACATAATTGGTAGATGTCCTACTTTAGCAGAAAACGCATATTTAGGAAGGCATAATCAGCTTGTTAAGATAATCCACCAAAAACTGGCACTTAATCATGGTCTTTTACCAACTTCTACTCCGCCGTATTATTAATACAGTCCTCAGGCAGTTCTGGAGTCTGAGAATGTGCTGTCCTACTGGGATAGACCGATAATAACTGACAAGGCTGTAGATTACAATAGACCAGACATAATCTTAGTAAATAAAAAACAAAAGCGGGGAACAATTATTGATATTGCCATACCACTGTCTCACAATATACATAAAACGGAGGTGGAAAAAGTTTCTAAGTATGAGAATCTTTCTTATGAATTAAAGAACATCTGAAGTCGATGAGAATAATACCGCTTTCTAAAGAAGTATTTTGAAATCAATGATAATATAGAACAAATAATTATTTAAAACATCATTCACCAGTCACAGTGCGATGAAGTCAACACTCTTCAAAGACAAATTATATTTGCAGATTATATTATATTGGCAGATTTGACATTGTTTTAGATAACTTTTAGAATGAGTCTGATGACTTCCAATAAACTTTAGTCAAACTCTTATAAGGTTTACCACTAAAAATTTCAGTTTGCTTTCCGAAAACAGATGGCCTAATCGCTAAAACCATCCAAACTTAAAATTATTTAGTGGAAGTTGCTCGATTTTCCGAGGAGAACTACAACTATATCCTCTAGAGTCTCGAGACTCATTCATAAATTTTATTCAAGGCCGTTTTGCGCCTTACTTACGGATCCACTCCGGAAATTCGTGACCGGAATCCGAAACGGGCCAAAGCCCCCCATTGAAATTCAGATGGTTGCCGACAAATTTCCAAACTTTAGACCGAATCGGTTATTCACTTATGGAAAGACGTAGTGAATTTTTCGACGGATTGCCTATATCGCTCATTTTAGAAGTTTAGAGAAAAAAAGAAAGCAATGAAATATATTTTGCTTTTTTAAGATAACATTTAGATTTTTGGCATAATTTGTTTTTTTTTTAGTAAGAGCAAATGCGTCGGAAGTAGACACGCTCTTATGAACATCTTTGTTTGAATCGTAGACTTGAGGTAAATTTTCTAGATGACTACAACAATCATTATTAGTGTTTTTAAAGGGGATGATTATAGGAGGCGAGAACGAAGTCATCAACTATATATATATATATATATATATATATATATATATATATATATATATATATATATATATATATATATATATATATATATATATATATATATATATATATATATGTGGGTACTGCCCATGTGTTGATTGCCTTACATATATTCCCTCCTGAGAGTTTTGTATTCAGAAGCTTTGTTATTCTTTTCTCATATTTATCTTGAAACTCATGTTTAAGTGCTGTATGGTCTAGCATTTGATTTTGTGCTATTCCCAGATACCGATAGGTATCATCCGGTTCAATGAGTGAATCTGACAGAATGATTCCTGATTTAGTTTAACTTGTCCTTTTTGTATATTGACTATAGAACATTTATCTAGCCCAAAGGACATATCATCGCTGAATATGTTTACGGTTTTAATAAGCGATTGAAGTTTTCTCTGGGACTCTGCTTATAGTTTTAGGTCATATATATATATATATATATATATATATATATATATATATATATATATATATATATATATATATATGTATATATGAATGCACACTCAAGCAACTAACAAAAGTGTTCATTTAGGCGGAGACGCAGGTTGTTGTGTGTTCCACATGAGATTGTGGAACCCAACGGTTGGGTGTCTAATGACACTCAACTACTGCTGTCTCATTGGACGCAGTCCAAGAAAATCTAACACTACATTCTCCTAAAATCTAACACTACACTCTCATTTCTCCCTATATCCATATATTGGTCTTCCAAGACTTCATTAAGTTAACTGATTTTAGGGCAGATTTTGTAAATTTCCAAAACTTTAACTAGCCAATCATGAGGGACAGAGTCGAGGGCCTTACTGTAGTCAAGTTATTATTATTATTTAATGTTTATTGTTTATAAATAGCTTTTAATAGTGTCCTAAGAAATAAAATTTAGCAAAGCTTGCGACAAAGAGGAGTAAAAGAAAAGTTAAGTATATAAAAAGTATATAGAAAGACTAGAAAGAAATCATGTAAGAAATAATAGATTTTACCCATAATTAATGTACTGGCTGGCTTACTGGCAATAATCTAACTTATTATAACATAACCTGTATTCTAGTTAAATATATTTAGTGTACTTATGGTTAAATTTTGAAAAATGTCAAGTGAACCTTATAATAATGGAAGTGCAAAGTCATTAATATTATTTATGATGGTACCTTGGATTGGAAACATTTTTGAACGGTGATTTCATTGGGTAAAATTGAAATTGGATAGACTGGAAGAACAAAATCTGGAAGACCTATTTGTTTGATTAGGATCTCTTAAACTAAACTTGAAGAGATTTACCTCTAAACACCAAGTCACTTTTTTTGAACTTCTCGACGCACGTTTCGCTAACCATGTTAGTATCATCAGGAGATGATACATTAATTTTAGATTAAATCATCTCCTGATAATGCTTACATGGTTAGCGAAACATGCATCGAAAAGTTCAAAAAAGTAATTTGGTGTTTGGTGGTAAATCACTTCAAAGTTTAGTTTCACACCAAAGGTTTCAATAGAAGAATTGAAGGATCTCTTGATTGAAGCTGATCCCAAACAAACCATCCAGGAATTAGCTTCAAAGCTTAAAACTTCAGTGTTTACAATACAACGGTGTCTAAAACAACTCAACAAAGTGCAAAGAGAAGATGCAGAATGAACTGCAGGATGAAGGCCTCTTCAGCTTGCTTCCAACTCGTACAGTCCTGAGCTCTTTTTCCTCTGTCATTTGGGTCTAAGATACTTGATGATGTCATTGCGTTTTCGGTCTTCTTCGTGGACATTTATGTTCAAGCGAAATCCATCCCATGATTGATTTGGTTCATCTGTCGTTACATCATCTCGCTATATACGTCTCTATTTCAATTAATTTACTCTTTCAATGATGTCACTTAGTTTCGTTTGTTCTCCAATCTAGATGCAGATCTTTCTATCCCGCTTTGTAATGCCAAGCATACACATTACCATTCCTCTGTGCTAAGTGAAGTTTTTGAACTGAGTGTCCATGTTTCACTTCCGTCATAATACGTTGTTTTAAAAAATGTTTGCTGAATAGGAACGAACAAAGCAAGACCAAGTCAACTGGCCATACGAAACGAACGAACAACGTAGTATGAAACGAACAAAGGTACGTAAAAGTATGGATAAAAGATTTCTGTTATTTCAAATATTTCTCTCCACGGCCCCGTTACGCTATCTTTTGAGCATATATATGAGATGGGTATAACTTTAGTAAACCTGCAGCCCCGTCTTTGAATGATATAAGCTTTTATCACCAAAAAATTCACAAAGCTAACATTTCTTGTTCAATCGTAGTTTATTTTCGGCATCAATGAAAAGAACAAATTTTAGTTTTGATTTCAGGTGCGTAAAGGTACCAGAGACTTTAGAAATGACAGAAATTGTGTATAATAATGAAGCAATAACCCGTAAGAAGCTTTGTTTAGTACTGCATGATAGCAGAGAGGGCCTTGAAAGTCATTCACGGCCAGGTCCATCAATAATATGTGTCTGCCAGACTCATCGAGGCCCCATCACTGGCTCCCCAAATCTACTCTACATCTCATTTCGACAAATTTGTCCGCGTTTTGAAAAAAAGTCGTAACATCCAGATTTCAACCGCTGCTTTGAAGTAGTACTAAAAATGCTGCAAAAAAATAAATTATAATCGCTTCCAACCTTGTATATACTGAACAGGGGTCAATTTTGAAAAAAAAATAATCAAAAAACCTTTTTGTTTCTAAGAACGTATTCTCGAATAATACAACTTAAAAGTAACTAAACCCTACAAAAAAAAAACAATATCCGATATTACATCGGACAATAAAGAAACTATCTTCGAAAACTTTGCAATATTTATTAAGAGCTCTAGGGTATTCCTTACATCCGCTCCATTAAAGGCGAGGCCATAAATTCACCAATTCAAACAATATCCTCAACCACCAATCCGTCTGTTTTATTGGAAAATCGTCATTTTTATCTTTTCAGTTTACGATGCTACTCTTCGCGAATATTTTTAGTTACTCGTAAAATCTAACCGCGTTCTTATTCAGAAATAGCTTTTGTATTCCCTTTAATGTAGACTTTGTAGAAGTATGCGAATCGCTGTTTTATCGGTTCGAAAAATAATGTTAAACAGTTGTTTAACATTTATTATTATGTTCTCATATTGGTTGGTAACTAAATTCATTCGATTTATTCGGTATATAGGTACTTGTTCATTGGACGTGGGAACAGCAGTCCCAAAACGGAACACTAGCTATTACGAAACCTGAGGTCAGGTGTGTAGATAGAGTAATGAAACTGGTTTTTTATAATTATTTTTCAATTTAAATTTCACCGCCTTTTAAATGTTCTCCAATATCCAAAATTGTGTTCCTTGAGGTGAATTTCCAACCTTGTGAAAAAGAAGCCTGGTGAATAAAGGAGCTGCGGAGCCACAGAGATATTTTTACTTGTTAATCACCCGTTAATTGAAATCGCCGTGTGGCAGGGCACATTGTCGTGGTCTAGCACCCAGGTGTTGCTGATGTTCGGTCTCACATGAATGACTCGTTTTCGTCTATCAAAAACATCTCGATAAAAATGCTGGTTTACCGTTTGGACTTGAGGCATAAATTCCTACTGGGCGATTATCTGGCTATTAAAAAAAGCAAATCCCATGCTTTTGATCTTTGATTTAATCATTCTGGTTTTTTTGGCCATGATGAGTTTGAAGCCTGACATTCCTGGCCCTGGCGTTTCTTTTTCGAGTCGTATTCAAAAATCCAATGACACGTTCTAAAAAATGAGGGTCATTTTCAATCTGCCCTAAAAAATCAAGACATGTTTCCCTCCTCTTGTCCTTTTGATCTCGCGTAAGATTTTTCGGAACCATTTTTGCGCAAATTTTCTTCACACCCTATCATTGGTCAAAATGATGAACGATGTTGTGAATCAAATTTAAGTCTTCCTCGATCATTTTAACCAACAAACGACATTCAAAAAGCACAAAATCCCGGATTATGTGGACATTTCCATATCTTCTTGTAGTTGAAGGCTTTCTACTTCGAGATTTATCTTCAATCGAATATCAGCCTTCTGAGAATGCCTTAAACCACCTGAAAACCTAGGTTCTTGACGAAGCATTGTTTCCATTGGCCTGTTGAAGTTTTGCAAATGTTTCCGTCGAACGAGACGGAGATGTTGGCCTGCCGCCTATCTGAAGAGGAAACCGGCAGTGGGGCACGATCGAACGCTACGCCATCAGTCTCACCGTTTTGTTTGCACGTCGCATACACAGCCTCAAGGTTTGATTGATTCAATATATCGGTCTGGTTGGCGGCCAAGGTGGAAGACGATCAAGATTCACTAGCGAGCTGTAGCATCATAGAAAGAAGAAATCTGTTTCTACTACTTCTTAATATCATCCAACACGCGTTTCAGAGATTTTCCTTGCTTCTTTTTTGTATTCTGGGCTTTCAATGTACGATGTTTTGTCCACTTTCGATAACGTTCCATTAACATAGCCTGCCCAGCTCCACTTCAGACTTGCAGTTCTACTAATGACATCTTCCACCTTTAATCTTCTTCGCATTTCTTACATAAGTTATAATAGGAAAGATACCCAGGTCTAATTCAAACTTGCTGTTCTACTAATGACATCTTCCAACTTTGTTCTTCGTTACTAATGTAGTTTCTCAAGGTAATTATAAACTTATGGTTTCCATTACATAGTCATAACAGGCAAGAAAAATCTATCGAAAGCTTTTCTGTTCGAATCTGTTGGTCTATATCTGGATTTCTCACCAGCCCATCAAGGCATTCGAATTATTCTCGTTATTTCTATCATGTGGATGAATTTTTCCTCCTATTAATCGAACGAGACACAGTTCGTCTAGTCGTACTAGCTGTATTTAAAAATGTAGTTAATTATTATATGTTGATAATTAATACGATCCAGTAGACAGAATTTTGCTTCGTTTTTATTTAATTATAATTTACTTAGAAATTTTAATTTATAATGAAATATTACATTTTAAATGAAGTAATGGATGCAATATGTGAAAAAAATAGTTCTTTTATGTTAATTGTACTTTTACGGATTAGTATATTGGTAGTTGCATTCACCAAAGTTAGGATTAACTCTAGTAAATACATTTTAGATTATTATGTTAAACACGCTTAGCCAGCATACGGATGCATAAAAGCGAGACTTCCATTAACGGCCATTGTTACCGTCAATATCAAAACAATCGTAATAAAGTCCTTCCGATAATTAATGGAATGTTCGATATCCAAAAAGGGGATAACGACCAATAAAAGGTTCGGCTTTCGTGATGCCCCTTCTAGCCCGGCAGGTTAATTCAAATTTCCATTAACCGAGACCCCCCGCATGATTAAATATGCTAATCAATGTTTTGGTTTTAGATTTTGGAACAAACCTAATTAAATTTATTTCTGGACTGGTTCAAAATTTTGTAATTATGTGTTAAATAGTTTGCTATGCGAAGTGTAGCAATACTTTATATTCTCACTTTTAATTTTCTCCAGCTTTCTTGCTGGTTTATTATTTGAATAACTAAGTACCTCAAAAGTGCAAATACCTAATATATACAACTACTTGACAAATATAAATCGCAAATTGTGTATAAGACGTTTTTGGAAGTATTATATAAGCGGTAACATGATGCAACATACGGACAATATCGTAGGTGCTGGTAAATTCCATCGAATCTTGCAAACGCCTTGTAAATATTTATATTGGAACTTTCGGTCTAAGTTGTGTGTCAAAAAAAAAGGAAACAATAGTATATCAAGGACAAGCCAAATCAAAATCAACTTATGAGTTAGTATTTTGTTGGATAGCCTTTATTTTCCAAAACTGCTGTATATCGTCTAGGCGTAGATTGCGGAAAACTTTCATGTTCTGTATTTAAATTATTTCGTGCAAACTCCTTACGTTGTTTTAAGTGTTTTTTATTCAAATATGGAACTTTCCTTGCAATTCTGCCATTATAGCCAGTTGCAAACGTCTATTAATACTTCTCGTACTGATTGGTAACTGTAATTCCCGTTCCCATTCCTGCAACTATCGAAATCAAAAAAAGATTTTTACACACTTCGCAAATTAACGAACATCTTCTCAAGTAGAAGCTTTTCGTTTCCGACCTCGCAACTCTGATTTTTTCCCCGTGTTTTTTTAATACTTTTAAAACAACGCCAGGAGATCTTTTCAGTTTGATACATAAATTTATAAGATTTTCATCTGTTCTCGCAATTGCAAAATTGGCCGGCATTATTCGTCAGTACGATGTTTAGGACGACCCATTGTTTTTAAGATGTTTGTGTATACAAACAACTTACACTAACAACGTCTATCAAACAATAAAAACCAGTTTCTGGTATAATGTAAACTAAAGTTATTAATATACTGCAACATTCTTACTCTTCTCTTCACTCTCTTATTTTCTTACCACATTCTTTTTTTAAATGGCATTCTCTCATTTATTTTATCTTGCTATTACTTTTTGTTGTGATTAAATATTTTTGAAAGAAAAAATACCCGCAAGATAAAATAAACTCGAGAATGTCATTTAAAAAAATGATGTGGTCAAAAAATATATGTATATTGATAACATTGATTCACATGTTATCAGAAATTGTTTCTTGATTATTGCAGTTATTGCTTGATTGATATTGTTAGTGTAAGTTGTCTGTGTATACAAACATGAGTCGTACTAAAAATTGTATTGGCGAAGGACACCAACTAATTTTGCAATTGCGAGAACAGATAAAATCTTATACAATTATTTGTCAAACTTTGAAGATTTGAAGATATATATATATATATATATATATATATATATATATATATATATATATATATATATATATATATATATATACACAAACAAAATCCATCAGACATAAGAATTGTACTTATGTCTGAGTTAGAGCCATCCAGATTATGAGCGAGGCCAACGAGAAAGACTTTTGCAGATCACCGAGCCACCAATCAGATGCCAGCTCTCTAGTTCGCAAATCATTCAGTAGAGCGCCTATTTGTAGATTTTGTAGTTTTAAATAATAATAATAATTTGAAACGAATAAAATATAATAACATTTATTAAAATACTTGTTAATTATACGCCCACACAGCATCGAAACGCCATGATATATCGATTTTCGAATATTTTATGTATCGAAAATATTTTGGTTATATATATATATATATATATATATATATATATATATATATATATATATATATATATATATATATATATATATATATATATATAAATATATACAATTTTGGTTCTGTACATCTAACATGTTTTTTGTTTTGCTTTGTCTGGAATACATTAAGACCTATATTTTTACCGGTTTTTTATTAGAACTTTACTTTAACACTGCTTTCTTTCTAAAATAGGTGCTATTCGCCATTTTTTAAATATAAATGGAGCATAACTCTACACGTTCAAGCTGCGTGAGGATGTTGGCCTATAAAAAAAATTACAAGAACATTTGCTGAACTCTTGCATTGGTTATAAAGGTAAAATCAAATGTCTTGGTCTAAAATGTGGTCTACAAGAAGTCAAGTTCAAGTGCAAGGAGAAGAGTTGTCATTCAAGCCTTAAAGGCAGATTTTTCAAGTACTTAATTATGCCAATAGTATTAATTTGATTGTTCTTTTACATTCCCCATATTACATCGTGAATATTACTTGTTTTTAATAACAATAATAATAATATATGGAAATTAATAATAATTGAAATATTAATATTAAATTTATTGGATTATTAATAAATAATTTAATTACACATTTTAAAGAAGAGAATCAAGAAATTGAGGAGAATGCTTCCTTTTATATAAAAATTGTGTGTCATTCCAACTGTCATAGATCCAGGCATTATTATAGTGAATCAACTAGAAAATGAGGAATAACAAGCCAAGGAACCAACACAATTGATTCATTCAGCACATCCTCAATGGTGAACTTTTTTAATTATTAATAATACAATTACCTAACCTAAAGAATTTACATAAAGTTGGAAACCAGCAAACTCTAAAAGGGTTTAATACATTAAAATAATAACCGTTTCAGCTTTATTTTTTATTTTAGAACGGGCATTACATACATTATTTATTTTTTAGATATACTTATGGATTATATTGTTTAATACAATGATACAATAAAAGGCCAATGCAATTTTTGCATTATTTTGGAAATAGTGAAAATTGAACCACCAATTATATTAATCAATAAACCTATAGAAACCAACATGTATATCATTCATCAGCGGGTTTCTTAAAATATAAGAATACTTATATATACTATAAGAATACTTAAAATATAATAATGTACTAAACTCAAGTAAATATAGTTTACTGCCCTGTTCTCCAGTAACCTCCTGAATTTAAATTCTTCAATAAGTATAAAATTCCACATTCCATTTGGTTCAATTCCCCATGTGAATTCTGCTATATATGATGCTAAGAAATTCATGTTTGGCTTCTTCTTTTTCTAGTTCCCCACTTCACAGAGCCACGTTCTTATTCTAGGATAAAATTAAATAGAAAAACTGTTAAATTAATTTTCTGCATCAGAATCACTGCTAGAGTCAGTATGTTCATCATTAATGGTAATAATTAAGCGTGCCACTTCTGTAATTATTGTTTTTTTGTACCAATCTAGTATGATTGTATTTGTATGGTCTATACACTTCTTCCATTTTTCTGGAGTAATTTGGTTTAAGGCTTCTTGCCACAAAGCTAATAATTTTGTTATCACTATGCCCACCCCTTCTAATATGTTTGTCATAATATTGTTTTGCATTGGCCCATATTAACTCTATGGCGTTAAATTCGCACTGGTAAGGTGGTGTACGAAGCACTTCATACCCATGTAACCGATTTTCCTCATCTACTTTATACCTTCTTTCAGTTCTATATTTTTTTACAATTTGTAATAAGGCTAACTTTGTTAGGTTTCTTTGAAAATCGATATTATTTTTTTCCAACCATTCCATAATGTCCTGTTTTCTGAAACTTAGGTCTGACATTTTTTCACTTAATGCACTATGATATGGAGCATTATCCATTATTATAAGACATGGTTCCTCTAAATTACACAAAAGCTTATTTCCCAACCACTGCAGAAATAAGTCGTTATTCATTTCCCCATGATAATCACTATTTTTATTCTTGAAGAAAATACCAGGCCTGTTTTTGCTTTTTTTCGAGGCCGTGTCTTTTGTGAAGATTTTACTACATTATTATTTTGAAGTAAATTCTTTCGGATTCTGGTCACAGTACTCATCGATATATCTAATGCTTGAGCTACACGCTGCAGCAAATAAAAGAAATACAAATAAAATATATGTCCTAATATATAATAATAAAATATTTAAACAATAACAACTGCAAGCTACCAGTAAAAAAATAATAAATGCTCTCAGGCCCTATGCACATAACAAAATTACAAGAATTTCTTTGATACATTTTAACCCATATTCCTGGTATAACTTGCAATTTTAACATTTTATTTCGATTTCTGCAGTTGTTACTTTATACTTACTTCCTGAATTGCTGACAGCGATATTAGGGGACCCCCATTAGATTTCTTTTTTCAAAATAGTTCAACAAAATAATCACTAGATCCCTCTAGAAACTGAGAACTGAGTGGTTTACCCTTCATGGCGATAAAATTATAAACTATACGATATATAATCAAAATATCCTTATTTTATCACTTAAACTGTGATGTAAATGTTGAAAAACATTAATACGATACAACTTTTATAACCAAACAAACGACAGAAAACATCAACAATCTTAGGTTATATATATCTTATCTATGATATGAGGTGATAATGGGAACTACACACGAAATTACACGATTTAGCTAGGATAACCGGTTTTGTTGCTCTCTCTCTTTCTAACTTGTGTTAAATGCATTGATTATGTTTTTAAACATACAGTAATACTTCTTTGTCTAACACGTAGCAAATTTGAAATAAGGATTTCCTAGCTCTCAGCTTACTGTTCTGACGTAATCGTCAGGTTTCGTGAATCGGACTGTATATATATATATATATATATATATATATATATATATATATATATATATATATATATATATATATATATATACATATATATATATATATATATATATATATATATATATATATATATATATATATATATATATAGATATATATATATATATATATATATATATATATATATATATATATATATATATATATATATATATATATATATATATATATATATATAGATATATATTGATTTTGCTGAAGGACAAGAACTATATATTATGAATTCATTCTATAAGAAAAATATCAGCAGAAAATGGACATGGAAAAGTCCATCTGGGCTCACAAGCGAAATTGACTACATCATGTCCAACGATAAAACAATATTTACCAATTGTACTGTCCTTAACAATTTTAATGTTGGAAGTGACCACCGAATTGTACGAGCAAGGGTTCGGATTGACTGTCGAAAAGAGCGCGAAAAAATGGTAAGATCAAAGAAGGGCAAGGTGGATTCTGGAAAACTGCTGGACAGAGGAAGCGATTTTGAGATTGCTTTGTCAAACCGGTTTGCTGCATTGCAAGATCCAGAGGAGGTGGAAATATCAGTTCAATATGAAGAAATCGCCAACAATGTACTTCAAACGGCTGCTTCAATAGCACCAGAGGAAAAATGTCTCAAACAAACAAAAATCTCCAGTGAGACCATTGATTTAATGAAGAAACGGCGAGCAATGAGAAATGCAGGTAGTCCTTTTGGCAGGGTCGAGTACACTGAGCTCTGCAAAACTATAAGAAAACGTATCAGAGAGGACACGCGCCGATTCAATATGCAGCTAGTGCAAAAAACCCTGGAAGAAAACAAAGGAATTAACAAAGCTAAACAGAAGCTGAGAAACAAAAGAAAGCAAATATATGCTTTAAAGCGTGAGGATGGCACAGTGTGCAGGACGCGTACCCAAATGTTAGAGATTGTCAGAAGGTTTTATTCCCAGTTATATGAAGATCAGAGCCAGTCAGGGACAGCAATACCCACGGAAGAACAATATATAATACCAGATATCCTAGTGGAGGAAGTAACAAATGCTATAGAATTGATGAAGAACGGCAAGGCTCCAGGAAAGGATAGTGTAACTGTCGAAATGCTAAAAGCTGGTGGTCGGACGTTACATAAAACACTGGCAAAATTATACTCAAAATGCCTCAAAGAACAAAAAGTACCTGACTTATGGAAAAATGCAGAAGTGATCCTTTTACATAAAAAAGGAGCACAGGAAGATTTAAAGAACTACCGTCCAATAAGCCTCCTATCAGTGATGTACAAAGTTTTCACTAAGATAATTTCTAAAAGAATATAAAAAAAACTGAATGACGCACAACCAAGAGAACAAGCAGGATTCAGAAGTGGATTCAGTACAATGGATCACATCCAGGTTGTACAGCAGGTCATAGAAAGGCACAACGAATACACCATGCCACTGTGCTTGGCTTTTATCGACTACGAAAAAGCATTTGATTCCATCTCAAAGCATGCGATAATGGATGCACTGCTTAGCCAAGGTGTAGAGAGAGCCTATGTAAACCTATTAGAATCGATATATGATGGAGCTACAGCCACAATTCACCTTGATGATCTTGAATTGGGAATTAATATAGAACGAGGTGTACGGCAGGGTGACGCAATATCGCCTATTCTTTTCTCGGCTGGCCTTGAAGAAGTATTCCGTAAACTGGATTGGGAACAGGATGGGGTAAAGATCAATGGTGCAAACTTAAACCATCTTAGATTTGCAGATGATATTATTCTCATTTCACAAGACCCAGACGAGCTGCAAAGACGCATACAAGAACTGCAAAGGGCTGGCGAACCATTTGGCTTGAAAATAAACCTGAAAAAGAGTCAGGTTATGTTCAATAACTTCGCTCAGGACAGAAGAATTTCAGTTTTAGGAAGGGATTTAGAGATTGTGGACAGCTTTGTATATCTTGGGCAGAGGATTTCCATGGAGGGGAATACCGCCCGGGAGGTGGAACGGCGTGTTAAATGTGGCTGGCAGGCATTTGGTAGGCTCAACATAGTGTTTAAGAGCAGACTCCCACTTTGCCTGAAAAGAAAAGTATTCGATCAGTGCGTTCTACCCGTTATGACATACGGAAGTGAAACCTGGACACTCACATCGCAATCAATTCAAAAACTTCGGGTGGCACAGAGGGGAATGGAAAGATGTATGCTTGGCATTACAAGACGAGACAGAAAGTCCTGCGCATGGATCAGGGAACAAACAAAAGTATGTGACATCATTGGAAGAGTAAAACAGTTGAAATGGAGATGGGCAGGCCATATAGCGAGGCGATGGGACGACAGATGGACCAAGGCAATCCTGGAGTGGATACCGCTTGATCGCAAACGTCCGCGAAGAAGACCGAAAGCACGATGGATTGATGACATCGTTAAGTATATTGGACCCGAGTGGCAGAGGAAAGCCCAGGACCGTGAAGGTTGGAAGCATGCTGAAGAGGCCTTCATCCTGCAGTGGATCGATACGGGCTGATGATGATGATGATGATGATGATGATGATGATATATATATATATATATATATATATATATATATATATATATATATATATATATATATATATATATATATATATATATATATATATATATATATATATATATATATATATATATATATATATATATATATATATATATATATATATATATATATATATATATATATATATATATATATATATATATATATATATATATATATATATATATATATATATATATATATATATATATATATATATATATATATATATATATATATATATATATATATATATATATATATATATATATATATATATATATATATGTATATATATATATACTAGTACTAGTGAGTACTAAGAAGTACTAGTGATTAGTGTATAAATTAAACTGTAATAATACGCCTTCGATCGTTATATTAAACATACATTAAATAGCATAAAAGCAAAATTTCCATCATCAGCCATTGTTTTCGTCAATATCAATACAGTCGTAATAAAGTTCATCCGATAATTAATAGAACATTCAATTTTCAAAAACGGGGGTAACGACCAATAAAACGTTCGGCTTTCATGCTACCCCTTCTGGCCCGGCAGGTTAATTCAATTTTCCATTAACCGAAACCCCCCTACGTGATTACATATGCTAATCAATGTTTTGGTTTTCGATTTTGGGGACATACCTGATTATATGTATTTATCGACCAATTGATAATTTGGTAATTAATTATGTGTCAAATCGTTCGATATGGGAAGTATCATTAATAAAATTATAAAGCAACATATGGTTAATGATTTATACTGTACGAGGGTCGTTCTAGAAATTATCGACCTGATACAGAGATGGCGCAAGTATAACTATGATATATATCAAGTTTGGTTCGTTTAGTTTTACCATTTTCTGAACAGTCAAAGTGCAGTTCAAACTATTATAATATGTACTTTTTTTGGCGGGTTTAACCTAAAAAATTAATTGTACTTAAAAAAACTTTTCGGGTTTTCGTCGGTAAAAAGTGAGGTGTTCAATTTAATCTGGTCGTACGTCGTATATACTGAGGGTATTAAAATGTTGGAATATCGTTGATATAAACTTATTGATTGGAGAGTGAAATTGAAAACATTGAAAAATATAAAAAATCTTTGTCAAACCGTGAATTATAATGGGATGAACTATATGAACTGCTAATGTGTTCTTTATACCTTGGTCCTATGGATCGTTTAGTTTGCACAATATATCTTCGATCACAATCTTGACAATTAATTTCATAAATCTATTATGAATTTTCAAATTGATCTACTTTATCCTTTGGATTATCAGGACTCTTAATTTATTATATGGTTTGTAGACTACCTCATTGTTCACTTTTTTTATTTTTTTTCAATAATTGGCTAAACTTATGTTTTCTAATTAATCTACCTGCAATATTTTTATTATAACTTCTAAATTGACTAATATAACTTTTTAATTCACATTCGGCACCTCCCTAATTAATTTTAATACTTTGTTATAATTATCTTTGTTTAAAGAAATTGTTGTTAAAATTAATCAATATTTCTGTCATAAAATTTAAATTAGCCATCTTATTATAGCAATGTAAAGATTATATTAAATGTATCTCGAAGTCATGGTGTTTTTTCTAAAAATATCAAAATCTAACCTAATTTTATGGTTTCAATTCACTAAAACATCCCAAAAATGGTAATATATAATTGTTCTTCAGTTCATATGTGAATGCTATGGAAAAAATGAAATTGTTTATTGTTTATTTCTCTAAAGCCTATCTGAATTGTATTCATCTATGGCGCGAGTTAAGCACGCAGCTAACACATTCCAGATAGCATTATTGCCATCAACATTAAAACAATAATGTTAAAGTTCCTCCAGTAATTAATTGAGTGTTGGATTTCTAAAAGCAGATAAAGCCTAATAAAAGATTCTGCTTTCGTGCTGCCCTTTTTGGCCCGGCAGATTGATTAAATCTTTCGTTAACCGAAACCTCCTGCGCGATTAAATATGCTAATCAATATTTCGGTTTTCCATTTGGCAACGGGCCTAATTTGATATATTTCTGTAGCGATTCATAATTTAATAATCATGTATAAATCTAGACAATATAATATACGAGGTGTGCAAATAAAATTATAAAACTGGTGGCATAACGTTCGATCTGGCAATACTGTTGGCTTCCTAGTTAAAGGGGAGGCATGTTGCGTCCCCTTTAGTTGCAATATCTCGGTTCCAAAACGGACACGAAAGTTAAATTTTACCTTTCGTCCTGAAAAAAAAGGATCCTTCTATATCCATGTATCATGATCACCTAAACAAAATCTGTCGTTATTCTATTAATAGCTAAAACAAATCGAGTTCAATTCTATGTCCCACATTCCATTCTAACTCGACACCACTTTAAGTGGCACGTCTTCTAGTGCGCTGTAAGAGGAAGCACCCAGTTTGGATGATAATCCGAATTAACAGTCATCGACGATTAACAGTCATCCTTGAAACAGTCATACCAATAATCCAAGAAGTCTAAGATTTGTAAGTTTATAAGATGCCGTCACGTAAATACTAACGGTATCTTAAACCTGGTAATCCTAGAAGTATCCAAGGGGGTATTTCTAGTACTACCAGAATCTCGTACTTGAGTATAACTCTGATCCTCAAACCATCTTATGTATGTCGTAACTGTTCCATTTTCACACGAATACTTAAATCTGCTTCTTTTATGCCAATGGCTCACCTCTTTTCAAATTTTAGCATATTTAACAAAATTACAAAGATACCACTTAATACTTAGCATACGAGCACAACAAAAAAAAATCTTACCGTTTTCTTATTTTTTTTTACGTGCTACGTGCAAAAACAATATATTAGTGGAGTACTAAAAATAATCTGTGGCAACGGTTTAATTCCACTAAATTCTAGATTGTTATGTTATAAACACGTTAACCCCTAGACGGATACATATAAGGGAGATTTCCGTTTTCGGCCATTGTTATCATCAATATCGAAACAATCGAAATATAGTTCTTAATGGAGCGTTCCGTTTCCAAAAAAGGGGGGTAACGACCAATAAAAGGTTCGGCTTTCATACTATCTCTTCTAACCCGACAGGTTAATTAATTTTCCATTATTCAAGACTGAATATGCTATGCTAATGAGTGCTTTTTGGTGAGTGATGGTGATAAAGTGTTCGATTTGCGAACGGACCTAATTATATTTATTTTAAAATCGATTCATAATTTCATAATAAATTATTAATCAAACTATATCGCAAACATAGATACGTTTTCGAAACAAATTATTGTTAACGCATCGTACTTTTGATTCCGGCTTTTAAATTTTTCCAGCTTTCTTGTATTTCTACTTTGAACTAAACAAAAATAAACATTAAAGATATTAAACTACTATTTTGCTTTGACATCATACAACTATTTGATTGTAGTGATCAAACAGCATTGTAGTGATCAAATAAATTCCAAAAGACTGGAATATAGAAATAACTTGTCGAATATACAAGAAAGGATATGTGAAAGTCTGGAACAAGTATAGAGGAATAACACTGACAGATAAATCCTAATATATCAGATTAAGTTCTAATATGAATATTAGAAAAATAGACTCCGAAATAAATTGAAAACGTTAGTGGAAACAATACAACACTGATTTAAATGGGAAAGAAACCAACAGGACTTTACATTTATAATGAGAAAGTTGACCGAAAAACTAGGGAGAAAAGGAACAGATATACATGTCTGTTACTTTGGCAGAGTAATTAAAAATCATGTTTGGAATAGTATGGAATGGAGAAGAGTAAAGGGGAATGCTAAAAATCACGAAATATATTATATAGATGTAACATAAAATAAGATAAAAATCGTCAATGATAAATCATCAAAAATGTTTAAAACAAGAATATGTACTAAGCCCCTTATTTTTTTTTTTTGCTACTTATTGATATCATAAAAAATCTGCAAGGACATATGTGCAGAAATAGTAGTTAAAAAGCGGAAAATGAAAATTCCTGTGAACAAGAAAGCAAAAATACAAAAATATATAAAAATCTACCAAACAACGGAATATATACTTAAAATTAAAAAAGAAAGAAAATTGAAACTATATCAGCCAAATAAAAGAAACACAAACTAACTAAATGCCAAAACATTGGAACAAATTAACAGAATCAATTATTGGGACACAATAATAATAATTTTATTCAATCATTACGACAGTATAAAACATGTATGGATCAAGTCAAATCAATATTGAGGGAATGTTCAATAGTACATCAGGAATAATACATGAAGTGATAACCAGTACACACATAAGCATTTAATTTAACTACTGATAAGACGAACATTCATCTAAGCTATAAAAACTTTATCTTATAAGAAACTCACGGACTAATATTTTAAACTCGTCTTTTTTAATTTGTTTAAGCCGTTGTGGCAACTTATTACACCGCTTTGTACCTTTGTAACTACAATCCCTGTCCATATTAAAGTGACCACTTGAAATAATTAAGAAAAATCACTTTTTTGGCTTGATTTTTAGAAAAATGTGTGTGTTTGGATGATAAAAGTTACTCAATATGTTAAAGACTTCTTTATTATACTGATTACTTAGTACAATAATACTCATAGGCAAACAAATCTGTATTTTATTTAATATTTTGTGTTACCACCCTTAGCCTCTATGACTGCGCATACTCGTCGAGGCATACTTCGAATGCAATTAAGACACATTTCTTTGAGGTATTCATTATGATTCCAATGGAAAATGATTCTCTCAATTAATTGTGTCTTATTTGTGACATTTTCCTTGGCAATCTCAAGTTTCAAAAGCTTCCAGACATTCTCTATTGTATTCATGTCTGGTGAGTTTCCAGGCCAGTCGAACAACTGAATATTCTGTTCGTTAATTAATTTTTTCACCGATTTCGCAGTGTGACATGGTGCTCCATTGTGCATGAATCATATTTTTATTATTAAGGCACTATTCTCTCAATTGAGGTATCAATCTATTTTCTAGGACCGAAATGTACTGCTGCTGTCTCATGATCCCTAGAACAATGTAAAGTCTCCCAAGACCTTTGCTGCTAATCATCGACCAAATCATAACCGATCTTGGGTGTTTAACAGTTTTTATCATACAGTCTGAATGATTTTTCGGAAGGTCTTCGTCGAACGTATTGGGTTTTGTTCATTAAGATTTGAATGGTGCTCTCATCACTAAAGCAAACCTGTTAAATAAGATTAATTTATTGACATTTTTAGAATAATATAAAGTCTTTTATGCTGCTAAATATTATCACGTACCTTTTCCCAATCAACCTCAGTAAAACCTTGATATATTTTAGCCCTTGCTAAATATTTTTTCTTCATCTGGTCCGTAAGTTTTCTCTTTTTCTCTGGTCGGCGACTGTTCAACTCCAAATCTATTTGTGGCCGTTCTATCATTTTTAATCACCTTGACCAAAATACGCAACCCGCGAGGAGTTACTAACGGTTTTCTGCCACATTTACCCCGACGTTTAGGAGTCAAGTTTATGCATATTTTCACTTTGCGGACTATATTGGCTACCGATGTCTTGGATATGTTTGCTCTCTTGGCAATTTCTTGGAACTATAAAGAGTTGTTCTCTTTATAATTCCTAGTACCAAGAGACCCTTAACAATTCCAATTTTGGTTGGGGAAATATCTTTAGGTCTACCAATTTCTAAAAATTAGAACAAAAGTAAGGTTAAGTAACTGGCAACCTAAAAATTTACTTTAAAAGCATATAAAACCTATTTTATATTACGAAATACGTTAGAATACAATACTAAAGCAAAAAATACTTACTCAACTCAATAATTTAATCAATATTTGTCAATAACTTCACTCAAAGTCACGAGAAAATAACACACTTGAAATAGTAAAAGTACCAAATACTCAAAAATGACGATGTTCGCTGTCAGTGCGGCCAGTTTAAAAATATATTGACATTATGTTTGAGATAAATTTTAATCTATGGTTTAGTAAACATTGTTAATTCGTACAGTAACTCAAAATGCTTTAGAAATACGCATAACTTGGATTTTGCTTGAAAACCACAAGTGGTTATATTAATATGGACAGGGACTGTAAATATAAAGCCAGTAAAGAAATTATTGAAAATATAAACAACTCTTAACAATATAAGGTAAATGATAACACAGGTCGACCTTTGTAGTATATATTATCTTCAACGATCTTACATGAATGTATAGGTAGAAGTAGAAGTTCATCAGAGCCTGGTGTATCATACTTATGAAAATCACTATTTTCACGAATATTGCAATATTTTACCTGGCGAAAATTTTATTAAAAAATTATAGAAGAAATAAGTGACAAAATATGCAAGGTGACAAAAATGTACATACCCTTAAGACATATTTTTAGGAAAAAGAAATGCCGAAAAATGTAAATATCAATGTTTATGCCAGTATAAAGAAAATGCAGTAGACTCGCTTTCATTTATGACAGTAAATCCTGGACAGTGACAGAAATAAGAGTAAAACCAATGTAGTAGAAATGCGATTTATTAGAAGAACTGAAGAAAGCACAAGAGATAAAATCAAGAAAACCACAGTCATAAAGTAACTAAGTAAAAAACCAGTAAAGAAATTCTTGAAAATATAGACAACTCATGACAATGTAATGTAAATGATAACACAGGTCGACATGATTTTTGTAACATTGATGAAAATGCTCTTTTTACATTTCATTCAGGTAATTATTAAGACACCTTTTCACAGAAATGTCCTAGCACATCCCATTTTCAAATGTTTCTCCTTTATATCAGGGGGTAATTGAAATTATTTGTACCTCACTTTGGACTGGACAATGTAAGAATTACCACAAGACCGTAGAGGGGTATTTCCACAGTATTCTACGAAACTTTAAGGGCAATTTTATTGTTTTCTATAGTTTAGTTTGTTTCTGTCTCCTTTACAGTACAATCAAGCCTTTAAGTCGATTTTATAAAAGGCAAGATCTAGTCGTCGATTTTGCAAAAATCCAGCGGATAAGTTTTGTTATATATGCGAACGATTCATTTTAAAGTAACAAGCTAGATCTATATCCGAAGAAGCCAAAAAAAAACTATCATTTATATATTATGTGCCAAATTGGAGATCAAGATAAAAGTTGGGCTCCCCATGTTTGCTGTGTGAGTTGTCACGTAAATTTAGTGCAGTGGATGCATCGCAAGAAAAATTCTATGCCGTTTCCTATGGTGTGGAGAGAACCTACTATGTACTTACATTTAATTAATTATTTTAAAGCATCAATCACTTCCTTAAGTGATTGATGCTTTTATATCACTAAAACAGAAGGAGCTTCAAAAAAGCAAAGAGACAAAATTCAGTATCCAAAGTTGCCTTCTGCACTTGGCCTGTTCCTCATAGCCAGTAACTACCGGTACCGATTGCACCTTTAAACCTGGACAACATGTCTCCCTGTGATTCTAATTCTTCATCAGAGTCTGATCCACAACTTCCTATGAACACCAGTTGTGACCCAATATTTTTAACGACCACCAGTGAACCTCACTTAAGCAGCTTAAGCTTAAGTGCAGTAAGCGACGAACAAGCAGAGAGGTTTCACCAGGACATCAGGACAAGGGAAGCAAGATACCAGGGACGATGGAACCCATCTATGTTGGGCAACTACTGCTTATGTTTAAAAAAGATGATGTTACAGAACACAAGAGGAAAAAATGGAAGTTTTTGTCGCTGTATGGCATCTCATGTAATATATTTTTACTCACGTAATTCTTAATAATGTCTGCGTAGAGGTAAAAATATGGCGTCTCCTTTTGTTCCCCTACCATCGACCATCTGTAACAAAAAGAAACTGTATGTGTTACAGTAATTAGCTTACCATTTTCGGATTTAGGACCACAAGATACTTCGTATACACCTATTTTCATCAATGTTACCTAAAAAAAGTTTAAATTTGTTGACCTGTGTAATTTATTGCAAATATTCACGACACACTAGAAGTATAAGAGAAAAATATTTTTACATGGTGTCAAGATCGATACTAATATTATGTAAAACACGATAAATCTGACGAGTGGTAAAAATCTAGTCAAAACATCAGCTAAACCCATTTTAGGATTATTTGTATATTAAGTTCACAAGCAATAAAACTTATTTCATCTGAGTTCAAACCACAAAAACCATAATTTTTAGTCGGTCGTTCTACCCACTCAGCTTAATTGAATCTATATTTTTGGAGTACGATGACGCCAACACCACCTTTGCCTAAAGACGGCGATTAATTCTCCTCAGTTTTCTCACAGAAAAAGACGCCTTTTTCCCGTTATTGCGCCTCGAAATCGTGTGCAATCAAAAACGGAACGCGTACTCTACATCCCCCAGGAAAACTTACGAGTCTTCGGGACCGCTGCAAGTGAACAAAACGATCGTTGGCCGCGATTATATTTCCCTGATCGTATTCTGTTGTTTTCTGGAGAAAATCAAGTAATAAACTTTCTATATTGCCAATATTATTTTTTCATTGTAATTTTGATTTTTAACAAGAACTATAGTATTTTGTGTGCGCTTCAACTGGTTACACTGGTTACTACTGATTAACTCCAGTCCGCATCCTCCCTTGGGCTAACAACCTTTAATTTGTGCATAACCTTTTGTCTCTCTAGAGGTTTACCCACTGACAGTGTGTGTATCTCTGTGGTGACCAACGTTGAATATCTCTCAAAAGGCATCCTGCCATACCAAACCTCTAGTGGCATAACTGTAGAGCAGTTCCTTGCCAGATTTTACACTCTTGTCTTTTGAAATGACGACGCGTTGGCGCGGACGTTAGAGAGGTGGCCTGCCGCTGCTGTGCCGAAACCGCATTGGCGCGGTAGTTAATTCGATTCCAGCGCTCGGATGGTTGTTTTTTTTTCTATCTGCATTTACTTCCTAAATGTCTGTGATTGTTTGTAGGCAAGAGTGTAAAATCCGACAACGAATTACCCCTCAGTTACGCCAGTTAAAAGCTGTGTAAGGCCGGATGCCTTCTGAGAAGTGTTCTACGTTGGTCGAGTGTCAATCAGTAGGCTTCCTGAGAGACTTATGGGTAAGCACATAATCAAGGGTTGATCTGGGGGGGCTGACCTGGGTGTTAAAGAGCATGGATCATATTTTATATCATTATTGTATACAAAAAGGCATCATTGTAAATTGTCACTAAAAAGTTGAATTTCCAAATTTTTAATTGCATTCTGGAAACTATGTTTAAGTAAACTTGTTTTTTCTAATCTAATAACTATGCAAGACTAATTGAAAAGTTCGCTTAGCGGAAATGATAAAACAAGTTTATAATTGAAAAAATGACTTTATTCTTCCATATATTCTCCCTTAAACTCAATACATTTTTTTTCCAGCCGTGCTCCAATTTATTTATTCCATCTCTGAAGTGATTTTCTGGAAGTCCTTCAAAATACTCGTCTATGGCTGCTATAAATTCTTCATTTGATGAAAAAAAAAACGCTTGCCACGTAGGAATTTTTTGAGCTTTGGGAACAGATGAAAGTCAGAGTAAGCCAGATCTGGTGAATATGGTGGATGCTCGAACAATTCGTAGTGTAACTCCTTCAATTTGGTCATTGCAAGAACACCTCTCTAAGCAGGTGCATTGTCTTGATGAAAAATTATTTTTTCTTCGCTAATCGAGGTCCTTTCTCATGAATTTTTGCATCCAATTGATCCAAAAGGTTTCAGTAATACTGTCCTGTTATTGTTTTACCGGTTTGAAGGTAATCAATTAACAAAATGCCTTTTGCATCCAAAAAAATTGATGCCATAACCTTTTTGATCGGTTTTGACCACTTTGGCTGCTTCGGAGCTGAACAACTGGGCTCAGTCTACTCTGTGGTTTGTTGTTGCAGTTCACGATAGTAGTGGTAAACCCAAGTCTCATCCGTTGTTACAAAACGACGTTTAAAATCTGTTTTATTCTTTCGAAAAAGATCTAACTTTTGATTAGAACATTTTACTCGAAGTCGTTTTGATCCGAATTTAGCAAATGCGGCACCCATCTTGCACATAGCTTTCTCAAGCCTAATTCCTTTTTCAAAATATGAAACACCCGTTTAGTTGAAATGCCAATGGCCCTAGCAATTTTAGTTAAAGTCAAGTCAGTTCTCTGTCATCCATAACCCATAGCATGTATAGAATTAATTATTTGTTCAGTAGTTGCACTTCTGGACGTCTAGAACTAGGGTCATCATCCAGGCTTGTACGACCACGTTGAAACTAACCTGCCCACTTACAAACCATTGTTTTTGAAGAAACTGACTCCCCTAATATATTTACCATTTCACTATAAATTTCCATTGCCTTTAAATCTTTTTTTACAAAGAATATTTAATCACTGCACGATTTTCAATATTTTCCATTTTAAAAAATAACACTGATACTTTAAACTGCTGTTTTTGTACTACGTTGTACTAACTTCACATATGTTCATATAAAGGGTGAAATTTCAAAATATAATAGATTATATAGTTCTTTTACTCTTTAGGTATCGCTCCGCGAACTTTTCAATTAGCCTAGTACTATTCTATAACTATGTTTAAGTAATTATTATTTTTTTATCATCTAAACTCTATCACATTTTAACAACAAATTTGATAAAGCGGAAGGTACAAAAAAGGAAGACACACTAAGGCAAGGTTATAGACCATTTTTAGTGGTGCTCGTCCATTCCCAACATTCACCTGATTTGGTAACATTCACCAGACTATGATCACTGCTTTCAAGACGATTTCCAAATATTAATACCAGGAATGCTAAAAAAAATTACAATATTTGCAATTATAAGAAATATTGATAACCTTTGTTTTGGAACGACTGTGTATACACATAAAACTCCAGGAGACTTTCTACAAAAAACTCACTTGTGCATGGTGGCGCAGAGGAAACGCATGTTTTTCATCTGAGTATAACATTGGTTATTTCCAAGATATTTTTTTTTGTAATTACAGCTGAATTAAGTAATAATAGTGTACTTTTAAATAAATGGTGGAAAGTAATATCAGTCAAGTGTCGCCCTTCTTCGCGGTCGCACATCTGCAATCTCTTTTAAAAGTTGTGCATCACTCTCAAAAACATTTCTTCTGGTAACTTTCAGTTCCTGTATCGTGATTTCACTCATCATTATCTCGGCATCAGAGTCATCAGCAAAAATAGCGCGTATTCTCGCACAAAACTCTCTGCGCTGTGCAAAATTACTTTCGGCCAGCTGTTGCACAATCATTATTTTGATTGATCGACGGGACATACCCACAGCTGAAGCTTGGCGCCTAGTGGAACGCTAAAGACTAGCAAAAACTGTCCTTCTCACTGTTTCAGCATTGTCTGGTGCCCGAACGTCACGGGGAAGGCTAGGTAGTTTCCTCGTCATGACAGATCCGATAGTTCGAGATGCTTCAACCCATCGAAGTATCGGGTTTTGATCTGAAATTGGCCCTCAGCGTTTAACGTTAAACTGTCGAAGGAAAAGACGTTGCACGGTAACTACAGAATCACTGATTCTAAATAACTGCTCGACCTTAAACACACGATACTCCTAGGTCCGCGATACCATGGCTAAAACTGCATTACCTGAGCTGTCCGTTGGGAGCGCAGCGAGGCCGTCACCCCTCTTTTTGCAAAATACTAGCCATTCAAAAAACATGCGTTTCTTCTGTGCCACCCTATACTATTTTAATGATAATATGAAAAAACACGTCAGCATTATTAATTGCACGAAAAAGTGTAAAGAATTTTCTGAATAATATTTCAATAAAAGTAAAAAGAAAATGCCAGTTATCCTTATTGTGAATTGGCAAAGCGAAATAAATTTTCAAGTTTATAATTGCATTCATGAAACCGTAACAGAGCTGTAAAATGAACCTAAACTTTCTGATAATTAAATTGCGGTAAATGATATGAAGTTGAAATTGTTTTAGTCTTGCAGAGGGTATTTTTTCATTTCATAAATATTAGTTTGGTCCATAAATTCGTATATTTGTTTTATTAAAGATTCTGCATTAAATTTAAACTAACTAAAAATGGTCAGTTTTGTTGTTCTTAGAGGTAAAAATCTCACAGCTCGTCATTTCGACTTTGTTTAAATTTCCAGGGTGAATCAAAGATAAACCGGTATTTTACAATTACTTTATTCAGCCAATCACGAGCGGACTGTCAGTGTAGATCGTTGCAGTGCAATATATTAGGAGTGGAAGAAACGCTCGGTGAGCTGTTTTACTTAGTTCTTTTATCAGTTCAGCCATGAGTGAGCACCAGGTTCCGCCGTCCGTTGCGTAACGGTTTATTATAGATGTTTTACGAAGGAAGGCGTTAAACCGAAATATTAACTCGGTTGAAGGTTCAGTATGGGGACGATACTCTGTCTAAGACCCAAGTATTTAGATGGGCCAAGAAGTTTAAGAGTGGACGAGAAAGTGTGGTAAATGTAAATCATAATCGGCGTCCTAGGTCAAGTGTCATTGCTGACAACATTGGTGAAGTTCGCGGCCATATCAAAGGTGATCGGCGACTCACTATTCATGAAAGCTCTTTAAAGGGTATTAGCTTTGTATTGTTTCAATAAAATATGTGCTCGATGGGTTCCGAAGTTAACGGAAGATCAAAAAACACCCGATTGCAAATCAGTAAGAGACTTCTTACTCCATTTCGGCGGGAATAAGAGACTTATTTGAAGTGTATCGTTATATGTGATGAAACGTGGGTGCATTATTATACTCCAGAATCAAAAATAGCGAGTAAGGAATGGCGAAGAAAAGACGAAACCTGCCCTGTTAATGCCAAAACCCGTCTCAACCGGTAAGGTTCTCGCGACTGTTTTTTTCGATTGGAAGGGAGTTTTGCTAATTGATTTTCTACATAATCGACGTACGGTTAATGCTGCCTACTACTGCAAGCTGTTGGAATTCGCTTACAGGAGCAAAAGACGCGGTTTCCCCACCAGAGGCGTCCTCCTTCTCCATGACAACATCAGTCCACACACAGCAGTTTTGACGAAGGAAAAACTGAAGAATAGGCATTGGAAAACCTTTGACACCCTCCTTTCAGACCAGATTTGTTACCCTGTGATTATTTTTTGTTTGCGCCCTTGAAAGATGCACTTAGATGCAATAGATGGGTACTATTCGACAGCGATCAAGATGTTGAGGACTTCGTGCGCAATTCAAAATTCAAAACTCAAAGTTTCTACGAGCAAAGAATTCACAAGCTTCCAAACAGCTGGGAAAAACGTGTAGAGCGTGGAGGAGACTATGTTTTATAATATTTTTTTTGTATTATTTTATAAATAATTAATATGTATAAAACAATTCCGGTTTATATTTGACTCACCCTCGTATTAAAGCTCCGGGCGCGTATAACATTTGCCAAGCTGAAAACTGTGTACTGGATATATCAGAAATGCAAATGCGTCAAATTTAAGAAACTGTTATTTTATTTACGTTTCACTGTATGATTCTGCTACTAAATAAACCCACTCTATGTTAACCAATCTTAGGTGTTTCTGCTGTAGCAACGCATATATTCCATCGAATTCCATCAAAGTAGATATGTCTTCAAAATTCTCCCATTTGTGCACCAACGCCTTCCGGATTCTATTTTTCACGGAAAGTAACAATTCAGAGATTAAAATGTTTGTCCAGAAAGATTGAAAAAGGAAAATATGCAATATGGTATGCAGGAGAAGCAACGCAGGAGCCCAAAGGAACAGCTTTTGTTATACATAATAGTTTAAAGGATAGGGTTGTGCAGTTTGACGCAGATGGGGAAAGAATATCTTATATAAGAATAGAAACTAAACCAAAAGGCTTATCGATAGTTAACGCATACGCCCCCACAGAAAATGACAGTGATGAAGAGAAGCAAAAGTTTTACGAGAAACTAGAAGAAATACTCGACAAAACACGAACTAATGATATAAGGATAGTACTGGGGGACTTCAATGCCAAAATTGGAAAAGAACAATGCCATAAAGAACTAGCGGATGAACAAGCAATTCATAATGAAACGAACAACAATGGCGAAAGCTTATGCAATATGACGGCGGCTAGTGATATGTTTCTAGTTAGTACAAGATTTAAGCACAAAAATCAGATCGACCATATATGGTTGCAAGTTAAGACATGAATATAATCTACGATACAAGATCATACCGAGGGGCTAATATCGATGCAAATCACATTATGGTTATGGCAAAATGTAAAATCAAGGTAAACCAGTACGGAAAAACTGCAAATATAAAAAAGAAATGGAATAGAGAAAAGTTTGAACAAGAAGAATGGAGACAGAAATACAGAAATACTATCAAGCAAAAAATAAATCAAATATATGAAAGCAATAGCATAGAAAAATACTGGATAGTGATAAAAGGATCTATAACACAGATAGCAGAAGACACCATATTATATAGGTAAAACAGCAGAAAGAAGCAATAGTTCGATGAAGAATGCGAAAATTTGAGCGAAAACAAAAACAAAGCAAGGAACCCGTGGCTTAAAACCAGAAAATTGGAAGATTATAAGATATATAAAGAAATTAGAAAAGTGAACACAAAGCTGTGTACAATAAAAAGAATAAATGGATGGGAAAAATAATAAATTAAATTGTACAAGAAAACAAAAAACGAAATATGAGTAATATTTTCAAACAAGTAATTAAGCGCAAAATAAAGAAAGCAACAGTAGTAATTGAAAACGAGATATGGGAAAAACATTTCAAAGAAATGTACGATGAAAAAAAACATGAAGAGGTGACGAAAGAAGCAGAAGTGGAGGAGGAACAAACAGAAATTGAGAATGCAAGAGAACCCGAGTACGTGGAAATTGCTTAAGCGATTAAAAAACTCCAAAATAAAAGAGTGCAGGATGTGATGAAATGTGCGCAGAACTAATTAAACATGGAGGGGAAAAACTACATCAAAAAATCTACCAACGTATTTTACGGGTATGGCGCGAAGAACACATACCTGATGAATTGGGAATAGGCATTATAATACCAATACCAAAATAGGGTGACTTGACACAATGCAGACACTCTAGAGGAATTACACTGTTGAATACGGCATACAAGGTACTTGCAAACATAATAATAGAACGACTGGAGATATACACAGAAAAACATATAGGAAATTATCAATGCGGCTTCAGAAAAGGAAGATCGACAGTGGATGCCATACACATACTAAAACAAATCACGGAGAAGATATATGAACAAAATATGGTAGCACACATAGTTTTTGAGGATTTTAAGCAGGCGTTCGATAAAATCAACAGAGAACAACTCATCTAAGGCTTAAAAAACATCGAAGTTCCAAGAAAGATTAGAAGATTAATAGGCATGACAATGAATGAATCTGAAATGAATAAAATATTTACAGAACAAACAATGACAAATAACATGAAAATTAAAAAAGGAGTTAGACGGGGAGTTGCGTTATCGGCACTAATATTCATAATAGCATAATACAGAAAATTGAAACTATAGGAACATTAAATAAACATCTAAAGCGCGTAATAAAAATAGTTGACCGCGAGTCTAAGAAAAAAGGGCTGGAAATGAATGAGCAAAAATCAAAGTATATGTACTGCAGCAGAAATGAAAGAACACTGAGAAATTTAGAATGCGGAAGCCTTAAATTCGAAGCTGTAAAAACATTTAAATATCTGGGAGTCATAATAAATAGAAGGAATGAGGGACTTGATATAGAAGAGAATTTACATAAAAGATATAGAGCATTCCATAGCAACAAGAAATTACTGAAATACAAGAGATTGAGCACAAGGAATGCATTAGGAATATACAAAACAGTAATAAGACCAATAGTAACATATGCCGTAGAAACTGTAACACTCACAGCAAAAGAGGAAGGCAAACTAAATATTTTTGAACGCGGGATAATGAGAACAATGATGCGAGCAAAGAAAGTGGGAAACAACGAGTACAGAACTCTGATGAACTTTGAAATCGACAACTTCTTAGGAAGGGAAAACATATTGAGATCAATTAAAGCATATAAAATAAGATGATATGGACACGTAATGAGAAGAGACAAAGATATGACAATAAGCGAGATAATAATATGGAAACCAGCACAGAGCAGACGGAGAGGGAGGCCCGGGTCAGATGGAGACAGCAGGTGGAAGAAAATATAAAAACAGTAAACGTGGAGGGATGAAGAAGACAGATCGCAGATAGGAAAAGATGGAGGAAAATAATCGAAAAGGCGAAAACTCACCAATAACTATGAGAAGGGCAACAAAAAGAAATGTGAACTGATCCACCACACTAAAAGAATTTGAAGAGTTCCTTATATATGGAACAGCTACAATTTCAATATGAAATGTATTAGCTTATAATAAAATAAACACTGTATAACAAGAACCTCACCGGAAAAATCGTATTCTTTAACATCGCTCATCACTACTATTTCTACCACTATTTCTAAATTAGGTCTTCAATTTACCATGGACAAGCCATATTCAACGCATCACTACCCTGTAAATATTTTGCGTTGGCAGGGATTTTATTTAACACGTAATTCGGGACTCATTGTCAAATCTGTTTGGGTCCTGGTCCCGTGCCGTCAGATTATCTCACCCTTCATCTCCGACGTTCTCATCCGCATCCTCCCGAAATCCCTTTACATAATCGCGCCGCCTAATCTCAAGATCTTTAAGGGTAACGTTACGCTCTGCGACGAACATTATTAAAATAATTAAAATTTCTGCTTTGGTTAACAAATGGGCTCAGTTATCGGATTGGTCTAAAAGAAAGTGGTTTTTTACTTTGATGATAGAAACTGTCTCTTCATTCTAAACTATTAAATACATTTGGTTATATCACGCCTCACATCTCAACTTCTTTAAAAAAAAATATATTATTTGATTTGATTACAGTTTATATATTTCATATCAATTTCAAATTGAAAAATAAAAACATTAATGCTGACGTCTTGGTCTATAACTGGCGACAACTTGTATTAGGTTGTCTGTAAAGTTCGTATGGATTTTTTAATAGGAAGAGAAACACAAATAGTTTATGTAATCTATTATGTAATTGCCATTATTATTTACAACTTGTTGTTAACGTAATGGTGGGTCCATAATGCTTTTTTGCCTAAAATCAGCATCTCTTTTACCAAAAAAGCTCAACAAGTTGTTTTTCACCTCTTCTTCCATTTTAAAAGATTTCTTTTTAAACAATTTTGATGGTACGATATCCGGTGAGTATGGTGGATGGGATAAGACATCGCAATTGAAGCTCAACAATTCTTGCCAGGGCCTGATTGAAACGTATGGTCGTGTACGACACATTTCCCGTTTGCTAATTGTGAACAGCAGAGGTGGATATTGAAGGTATGATTGCGTGACAGAAGCCCAAAGTGTATGAGTCCCTTCCAATCCCACCAAATACAAAGCATAATTTTCTTCGAATAAAGGCCCTCTTTTACATTACTTAAAACCGCTCACTCTGGCAACACCCATAATTTTTTTCGTTGCACATTGTTCTACACAGTCCACTTTTCACCACCAATTATCATCCGCTGCAGAAATGGAATCTCAGTTTTTTCAGCCAAAAATCGCCCGAAAAGATTCTCTCCAGCAGATTTCTCTCACTTAGTTCGTGAGGGATCTACGTATCTGCTATCTCTCAGACGTGGTGCGGTCTTCACCTATTATAGCCTTTATTTGTTCAGTATCAGTTCTTAAAGGACTGCCATAATGATGCCGGTCTTCCAGGTCAAAACATCCACCCCTGAACTGACCAAACCACTATAACACCGCGGTTCTCCTAAGAGAACCCTTTCCACAAACAGCATAAATCTTGATTTTTGCTATCGTTGTAACCATTTTTGGAAGTAAATACAAGTTTTTTACAGACATTTTTGATTAGAATCAACTTTAGTAACTGAAGGCAAATCAAACCAAATCTGAATATAAACATTGTAAATATTACAAGAATTAATATGTAAATTAATATTGCTAATTCTACACAGATTTTGATTTACAAGTTTTAAAAGAGCAACTAATGGAAAATCCCCACAAACTTTCCGGACAACTCAATACATGTCTTTTAGAATGTTCTAATCATTGTTATTCCACACGGGCACTATGCTCTGCTTTTACATACACTACACGAGGGCACGAGATTTAGTTTTCTTAAGTCTTCAGTCATGATTTTGGTTGTCCAGCAGTTCAGGAGCTTCTGCATTATCATTAACAAGGTGTAGCCTGGCTTCGTGCTTGCCTGCTAACCTCCTTATTTCCTCCTTGACGGGTGGAATTCCAAGATCTCAATGAAGATCAGAGTTACGAATATACCACAGTGTACTGACTATAGTTCACAACACCTTGTTGGAATATTTGTATTGTTTTAATATTACTATCACTTGCACATCCCTAGAACTGGATGTCATAAAGCCCCACTGGTTTTAGGATTTCATTATAAATCAGTATCTTATCATTTATTGTCATCTTGGAATTTCTTCATATAAGCCAATAATATTTTCTATATTTGAGATCAACCTCAACTTTTTTCTTTTTTATATGCTCTTTCCACGTTAGTTTGGCATGAATCATGCCGAGGTATTTGGCATTCAACTCATATGGAATAGTTGTACCATTTATATCTAGAGGGAGCTGCTCCGTTATTTTCTTGTTGGTAAAATTGGCATGTTGGCACTTGTAAAGTTCAGTTCGTTGAATCTGATTTTACATTTTATGGTCTAGTTAACTATATCATCGCTGATTATAGTTTTCTAGTTGAAGTTTATTTGTTTTGGTCTACTATTACTAGATCAGTATCGTCAGCAAATGTGGTCATTCCAGTGTTTTTCAAAGTTGATAGGTCGCTAGTATATAATAGATAAAGGACAGGACCAAGAACGCTTCCTTGAGGATCATACGTTAAAGAAAAGTTACTGTTGCTAAATTTTAGCCATTATGAGTATTTTTCACTATCAGTATATTCATCAAGTGCACCCCAAAATTTGAATTAATTTGAAATATACTGTGTATTAAAAAAATACAAATTTCATTAAGTTCTATCATATATTCGTTCTGTTTTTTATGTTTATAATTTTTAAGTTTTTAATATTGAAAAATCAGTGCATTTTTCAAATGTATATTAACTTCTCATTGATGACCTTGTTTCGTTAGCATTTTTTTATATAATATTTATATTGGATGCACTAAAAAGTCCCATCAAAAATCAACTTTTATCAAGTTTTTAATGGTGGCTCACAACACGCCATCAACGCTGACCTCTTTCAGTAAATTACTTCCTTCAATTTGCTATTTTTATGAAAATTACTTGATAGTATCAATAGTGCTGTTTGGTGGAAACAACTTGTACTTTCCACCACTTTGAACTGAATAGTCTTTGTCATCACCCCACTTTGACCAATATTTGTTGACTAACGTATATGCATAAAAATTATGCATGCTATGCATAATTTTCTTTTCAATGCTTATGATAAGTAGTTTGAGGAAGGTCCTTTTCATTTCGTTTATATTACGAAATGCATCTAAAATACGATACAGTAAAGCAGTCGCCCACATATCCTGCTTCTTGAACAATCAATAATCTTGCAAATGTTTGTTTAACACTAACGTTTAGTGCCTGACCTATCTCACATGTCCTCATATTATATCAATATAAACTATATTCAATAAAACTATACCATAATTAAAACAAAATATAAAGACCAATACATATTAGTTCATAAAATATCAATTTTGAACGGGAAAAAAAGTGTTTCTAAAATTGGTTAAAAAACTTTCAGTATTATGTACGATGGTCGTTCAATAAGCCCTAAAAAAAAGATAGAAAAACGAATTATTTTAAGTAGATTTTTATATTTTTCAACATAATCTCCTTTTACCTCTATACGCTTCTCCAACTTTTTTAAGCCGTCTAAAATGTAAGATTTCGGAAGTTCCTCAAAATAAGCATCTGTTTGAACGATAACCTCCTCGTTCGATGTGAACCATTGTCCGCTGAGCCATTTTTTTTAAGTTTTAATAATGTCAAATAAGAAAAGTCATTGTGGGGGGAAATCCGGTGAATACGGTGGATGTTGTAATAATTCGAACTTTAATTCCTTGATTTTGGCCATTGAAACTATACAGTTGTTCACCCATGCATATGTTGATGAGAAGAGATCTTTTTCTTTTTTAAATGAGGACGATTTTTCTTGATTTCTTCGCTCAACCGGTATAAGACCGACGTATTATACTCTCCAGTTATTGTTTTTCCTTTTTCCAAGTAATCGTTGTAGATGATTCCGCGTTCATCCCAAAAAACTGTAGCCATAATCTTGCCGTCCGATTTCATCGTCTTCGCCTTCTTCGGATCCCGTTCGCCTTCAAAAATCCACTTTTTGATTATTCATTTATCTCCGGAGTGTAGTAATGTATCCATGTTTCATCCACAGTTATGTATGGACTCAGAAACTCATCAGGATTGCAACGAAAAAGCGCCAAAACAGCGTCTTACCGACATTTTTTTCACACCCAATTTTTTGTGCAAAATTGAAAACACTGTACCAGGCGATAACACTGTACCAGGCGATAAGACCATGTCATGGATTTTCTCAATCATTTCTAGGATAAGTCACTTCCATTGAACGCCCCGAACGATAATCATCTTTTGTGAATGTACGGCCACGTTGAAACTCATTCACCCAATTATAAACAGTTGGAAACACAGAAGCAGACGTACCATAAACATCATCCAACTCAGCTTTGATCTCTTTCTTAAGCCTTTTAAATATAAGTGTTTAATCACCACTCGAAACTCATTTTTTTCATTTTTCTAAATAAACAAAAGTTGCTTGCTTTAATCGACAATAAAAATGAAACCATGCAATGAATATAATTGAGACTTTTGTAGCTAGCTATCTGGTGAATAATGATGCTTACTGAAAACAAATCATTTCCAATGCTACGAGCGCCATCTCTTGGATTTTCTAAAGACTTATTGAACGAGCCTCGTTTCATATCCATTAATATATATGGCAATCTGCAACCTATATATATATATATATATATATATATATATATATATATATATATATATATATATATATATCACTTGATATATATTATCCATTCTTAATGTAAGTACAGTTTGGTATTTGGTTTTTCTCACTTGCTGTACTAAATACCATAATTCCTCAATAGTAATAATATTCGACGATTGGAGAGGTATAATCGACCTTCTTCCGATATTCTGAACAGTTATTCTTGCGTAATCCTCGTCGTGTGTTTCGAACTGTTGTTTTGCTGAAATCTGAAGATATTTGTTATACCTAATTTCGAAGTGATTTCCAACAAATTTTCTCGCAATGTATCCACATAAGTATTTATTATCCCATCAATAATTATTAATTGTCGGTTCTGACTCAAGATAAACATTCCCAGACAGTACCACCGTATATTACTCTGGAAATGTTATTTCGAGAACCCAGCACCCTCTAATTTTTTCTCCACGCAGCTTCCGATGACCCTAATCGGAACCAAATAAATAAAATTTAAAAGGTCACTAAAAAAGGCTGATTTCCAAAATTCAAACGGCTGATTTACGTACTTTTTAGCGAACTGGGTCTTTTTTGCCCCATTTTATGAAGGGACCTGGCATTCCTGAATCGATATCGGAAATTATTTAAATTATTTCGTACAGTCCTAGGCCTGACATTTACTCAAGAATTTGAAGCAACATCATTGACTTGAAACGAAGGCATTTTTTCCAACAAAATTTAACATTTTTCTCTAAATTCTAACTGGTGTTTTCGGTTTCGGTACTAACGAGTGCTTTCGGTCATCATTTCAATGTGACCAATTATTTCATGTTTTATTTTTTCATGTACTGTACTGTAGATAAATTAAGGCTTACATTTTTGGCAATTTGTCGCATTTTCATACCATTTATTTTCCAATTCACAATTTAACCATTTAACACGATCAAAACAATTATTACGAGAGGCCATATGATGAAATGAAGGTGAAACCTAAAAGAGCCAAATAGTTTGTTTTTTAAGTTAAAAGTTTAAAAATAAATATAGACAAAACAAAGGTAATGGAAAATATAAAACACATATTATATAAAACACTTATTTGGCTAGTAGTCACTTATTAGCTGCGAGACGTGGACCCTTATAAAGAAAACAAGGAGATGCTTGCAGTATTTGAAAGAAGAACATTAATTTTTGGTATTGTGAATGATAGTGGAATTTGGAGGATCAGGTATGACTTACTCAAGTAATTATATAAGGATCTGCGTATTGAACAAAAAAAGACATAGACCAAAGACACGATGGCAGGATAATGTATATCAAAAACTGGTAAAGGACTACTGGAGATCGATCCGGTTGGAAGCGAAGGTTAAAAGAAGTTAAAGCTCACTAACGAAACTCACTACTTCTTCCTGTAGTGTAGGAACACTACAGGAAGAAGAAGAATAATTATTACAACATTAACATTTAACACTAATTTTATAGAGGGTTAATATGGATTAGATTTGTTTTTCTGTATTAAAGTTATTATATATTTAATCTACCATACAAAGATTCATCAAACAAATATTCAAATACTTTTTTCCATAAAAAATCAGTAGTGTATTAAATAATTTTTCAAATCGTTATATTCTGCTTAAATTATAATAATTTTGTTGAAAATCATTTGTCATTCGTGTTGATATGACGACAGTAAGAAGAAAATCGTTTTGTTCAAATACTCTTTCCGCAATTTATATTATTACTACTGACAATACTCTTCCTGGAAGTTTTCGAAAATTTTAACTTTGTAATAAAATATTTCATGGTTAATTAAATCTTTGATTATACTAAACACGACTTCGTAATTTCTCCTTTATCGAGATTTCAGAACCAAAACTTTCCCACTTTACCTGAAGCGATATAACCATAAAAACACAGAAACGATATCGACTATTTCACGTTAATTTTACGTCTATCCGAAGCCCTAATAAACACATCACTATCTGAATCCGTTTACGATCAGATTTGCCAACTTTCTTAAGTACATACGAAGATATATGGCCCAAGTTTACCGCAAACATATTTGCGCAATAATGGTGACTGAATTAGCTTATTCTCGTTATTCCGAAAACACTTAATATAGCTCTATGTAGTTTGCTTTCTCAAGAGCGGAGTAATTTTTATATTAAATGTATTTCTTAATTGGATATTAAAATTGCCACAAAGAAGTATGTTACAAAACCAACCCTTATTATTGTGAAATTATTTAAGTACATAAAGATTGGAATCAAGATATTTTTATTTCGTTTTAGTTAGATCTTACTTGAAATTATAGAGTTAGTCAGAAGTGATGTTGTGTTTTCAAATTTTAAAAACATTGCCATCTACTAACAATAATTTAACTGAATATATCATAACCTATATTCTAGTTCAATATATTGATATTTAATGATACATTTAAAAAAAATGTGAACCCTATAAGAATAGAAAGGCAAAGTATCGATATTAGACATTTAATGCTTTATGAGTTTCGAAATCATAACAATGTCGCAAATGGCTTTAATGCTGTTCGTTCGGATGCCTTGGATAATAGATAATGTCAGCATTACTTTCAAAAATTTAACAACGATGATTTCAATCTTTTCAACCGTAGAAAATCTGCAAAATCTGTTCAGTTTTAATAGGGATCGGTAAAAGAATGGGTTGCTAAATTTAAATATAGTTATACATCCATTGAAATTGACGAACGCTTGAGACGCTCAAGCGTTCGTCTTGCCTGCATTGCAAACATCTCCATAGACCATAGACCTCAATGTTTAGGGTATAAGAAAACTCTCCCTTCTATGGGCTCCAAAAGTTCTCAACCTGACAAAGAAAACAAAATAATTGTGGGATTTTTCGACGTAGTCACCTTGTACTTTAATATATTTAGATCAACTCTCTTTAATATAATTAACTGTGTAAAATTGTGCAAAATAAACAGTAGCGTCAAACTTAACCTCATTATTTCAATAAATCTACATTCAGTAAAACCCATTTCTTCAGGTTTGGAAAGAAGAAGTAACTACTAGAAGCCAAATCCGGCGAATACAATGCAGGTGGGAGCAAGCAGATCATGGATTTTTGCAGCAAAAGTCCTGGACATTTGTACAGGCGCATTATCTTGATGAAGAAGTACTTTTTTTGGACAGAAATGAGCGTTAAGTCACCTTTACACCTTTAATTGGCCTAGCAGTGAAGTGCAATACTCGCCGGTGGTGGTACTGCTTTTTACCAGGTGCTATGAGCATCACACCATGATAGTCCCAGAAAATCAGTCATGGCTTTTCCTGTAGGTGAAACCGGTTTCACTTTCTTTGACACACTTTAACATACTCTCATTCACTAGTTGGATTATTAATTTGCCTCTAATGTATATTGGTGAATCCATGTTTAATCCACTGATGACTATATAGAACGTCAAAAACACCCGGCAGAATCGCGTTTAAATAACTCTAAACACTCTTGAGAAGTGTTCATTCGTTAACAGTCGATCAAACATCTTTGATCGACTGTTAACAAACGCTACACCCATCAAACGAAAAGCTTTTTCACTCCCAAAACATCATGTAATATGTAGTGGAGTAGACAACACGGTCTATCGAGATGTTTAGAAAATATCAAAACATGTTTGCCTTACTCGATCGCCACAAGCAAGCAACTAAACACCATCTAAAACTTATCAGCAGTCATTTAGTCATACTTGTGCCATCTCTGTATCAAGCCAAAAACTTTTTAAATGAACCTCGTAAGATGAACAATGATCTATCGCACATAGATATCCTTCAATGCCTCATTCCCTCTATTAAAATATAATTTAATACTAAATATTTTATGTGTTTATTATAACAGCAAATGCGCACCAATTTATGAGCTGACCTCTCATAATTTATACCATGCGACAAATTCGAAAGCACCAAAAGTGTTTCCCACTTCATCCGGTAGAATTTTAAAGCCGATTCCCATTCCAAACCGTGTGCCTCATTTATATTCGGTAATGGTGTCAGGTGTGGGGTCGTAGGAAACTTAATGACATAAGAGCTTTTAGACACTTGTGTTTAATTGCGGAATATGATGATGTAAGCAAGTAATATATTGCTTACTTACCTTCTTAGGCAGTATATTAGGTTTTATGGTGATTATTTACTGGTACGGACTGGAAAGGGTGTTTTCGTGTGTCGGCTCGTTTTTAGGGATGGTATTACGGGTCCGTATTAAAATGCGTTATCTATACGGCAATATTTTGTTTTGCTCTCGACTAGCCTAATCGGTTATTGGAAAACAGCCAAACTTTAGCAACACGTTGTGTAGTGGGCTTTAGGATTTTAGGGTATGAAATATTCGTCTCTTTCGGTGGAATTAATATATGAATAGGTTTGAACATAATGGCATTATGTTTTGAAAATAATGTCGTTCAAATGTGCTACGACTTTTTTTTTTGAAGACGATAGAAACGTGTTACTGCTAATGGTGAACGCTATAGGATTATTTTTTGTGGGTTATCTATGTGGTGTTATGGTAAACCTCGAGTTTACATAAATAAACTCCCAAAAACTTAAACGAAACATTCAGGCCACAATTGAAAATGATCGTTAGAAAAACCAACAGATGGAGCCCGTAGCATCGGAAATGGTTTGTTTTTAGTAAGCATCATTATTCACCAGATAGCTGTCAAAGTCTCAGTTATATTGATCACATGGTTTCAGTTTTATTGTCGATTGAAGCAAGAAGCTTTTTTTATTTAGAAAAATGGAAAAAAGTGAGTCGAGTGGTGATTAAACACACCGAAAAAGATTAAAGCTGAGTTGGACGAAGTTCATGGCATGTCTGCTACTGTGTTTACAACTGTTTATAACTGGGTAAATGAGTTTAAATTACTCCTGAAATGATTATCAAAATCCACGACATGGTTTTAAATGATTGACGAATCAAAGTGCGCGAAATAGTTGAGGCCACGGGCTTATCGCAAGGTACTGTGTTTTCAATTTTGCACGAAAAATTGGGAACAAGTGAAAAAGTGTGAAAAAAGTTTCGGCAATGTGGGGGCGCGTTTGCTCTCAGTGGAGAATAAGCGCAATCGTGCGGTCGACTCTGAGGCTGTTTTTTCGTCGCCATCCTGATGAGTTTCTGTGTCGATACATAACTGTGGATGAAACATGGATACACTACTACACTCCAGAGATAAAGGAACAAACAACAGTGGGGTTTTGAAGGCGAATGGGCACTGAAGAAGGCAAAGACGATGAAATCGGTCGGCAAGGTTATGGCCACAGTTTTTTTGGGATGCACGTGGAATCATCTACACCGATTACTTGGAAAAAGGAAAAACAATAACTGAAGAGTATTATGCGTCGTTATTGCACCGGTTGAGCGAAGAAATCATGAAAAATCGTCCTTATTTGAAAAAGAAAGAAATCAGTACAGTTTCCATGGCCAAAATCATGGAACTAAAGTTCGAATTATTACAACATCTACCGTATTCACCAGATTTGGCCCCCAGTGACTTTTTTATTTCCGAACTTAATTAAATTACTCAGCGGACAACGGTTCACATCGAACGAGGAGACCATCGCCCAAACAGATACCTATTTTGAGAACCTTCCGAAATCTTACTTTTTAGACGGTTTAAAAAAGTTTGAAAAAGTGTTGGAAAGCTTGGAAAAGGAGATTATGTTGAAAAATTTTTAAAAATCTACTTAAAATGAGTTGCTTTTCTATTTTTTTCTAAGGACTTATTGATGTATGAAAGAGTAATCGAAAATTGGATCTACAGAATGTATTCTACCAGATGAAGCCGAGGGGACTTTTTAACAACATTGTTTTGAAAATATAATGTTTGTTCTACAGGATAAAAAAAAATTATTTAAAACGCCAACCTAACTCATTCATTTTATACGGAAGAACCAAAGATATATGCGATTTTGTATTCATTTAACCACAAACAATTTTCATTAGTAACGTTTTTATATTAGTGCATGTAAATTTCTAATGTAAATTATCCAAATACTTTTATAAAAAAAAAAATGTAATTTTACAAAAATAAAAACCACGTGATTTTACGGTTTGAAACCCAACCCTATCGTGGCAAGTTGTTCGAGGCTGTGCATCCCATTATTCCCACTTGTTCAAATTGTTGAAGCTCCATCCATGTAAAAAGTGTATTCATCAATTGGAAAAAGCAGATCGTACTAGATTTATGCTATCACCTTGTGCAAAGATCAAGCTTAAGTTCTTAAAGCTTTCCCATCATACATTATGTCTGAAATTGAGAAAATCTGAAAATGCTCAATAAAAGCTATAAAAGTATTTAGATCTTATTGAAAAATTGTTTTTTTTTGGGTTGTTTATGTACCGAAAAGTCTACATGCTAAAAACCAGTGTATATTTTAATCATATAATATAGTTTAAAGACAAATAGATTTTTTTTTTCGATAAAGTACTTTTTCGAAGTAATCAACACGTTATTAATATATTTTAAGATAACATTCTTTAATATCAATCATATCTTTAATATCAATAATATATTGGCTTGATGCAAAAGTTCATTCCAATTTCGTGAGAAAAATTAAAGACCAATTGTATTTTTTTCTTTTTTAGGGTTTTCGCCACGATCTAAAACTCACAAAAGAACAAAAAAAATATTAACACGCCACAATCATTCAGACATTACCAATTGAATATACCAAAAATTACATTTAATCAATATAGTGTGTGCCATTCTGTTCGACGACCTTTTTCCATCTCTCCGGTAGCTGGTAACCTCTCCGGTTGCTGGCTCCGGTAACCTTTTATTATCCAAGGGCCAGATTTGGATATCTCCGTCGACCGAAGGGCCGCAATTAATATGTTTCTCAATGTCTGATCTTATCTTGGACGTAGCAATACGAACACTATTTTCAAGGTGCGAGTCCGTTATTCTGGTCCTATTTTTTGATTTGACATGTTTCATTCAAGAAAACAACTGTTCGCATACATAAGTGCTTCCAAATAGAGACATCATTTTCTGAGCATGATATCGAATAGTTGGAAATTTATTTTTGTCAGTATATTTGAAGTAAAAATTAAAAAGGCCCAAATTGTATTTTTCTTTTAATTCACTATTACACTGCAGATCTATGAGTTCTATTTATAAATTTCCTGGAACAGATGCACTGAAAGGTATTGCGAACAAGTTTATTAAATTTTCATTTTTCCCGAAGTCCTGAAATATCGAAGTAAATTCTTCCATATTTGTCCATCTCACTACAATTACATGTTGACAAGTTCGGGAAATGCGTGAAATCTTTTTCCTGAAGCTGCATTTTCCACACATTGAATTTGGCTTCAAAGAATTTTAAATTATCATTCAAGTTGTTTATAAAGTTTTCCTTTCCTTGCCTTACAGCCGCCCATTCAGCTCGTTCAAATACAAGTCAGATCAATCATAAAACCAAAATCACTTAGCCATTCTTGGACATCGAAGAGGGCAGTAGGTTTTCTCTTGCCAGCCAGAAACGTTTTAATTGCCTCTTTGAGATCGAGCACCCCCTTTAACATTTTTTTCTGCTCTGCAACAAACATCTGAGAAGTAAACAACATCTCCGCATCAATATGAGACAAAAAATTTTGGAATTCTCGGTGGTTGAGTCCTCGGGACCTCATGAAATTTACCATCTTTATAATTTCTTTCATAACATGGTAATTTTTTTGCACTTAAATTTTGTTGATGTATCATACAATGATACTGCATTAAATTTAAGTCAATCTAGCTTTTTTTTTATTAAGGCTGCAAATCCTTAGTTTTTACCAACCATATCTGGTGCCCCATCTGTTATTATGCCTGATAGTTTTGTAAGGTCAATATTATATCGATTCAATACCATCATGACACATTTGAAAATGTCTGCTCCCTTCGTAGTTTCTTTCATAGGATAAAGGGCAGCCAGTTCTGTAAACAAAATTAGCTGCCCGATTTTTAAGGCAATTTTCTATATTTTCTGATAACCCTTCAATTCTTCCAGCAACTGTTAGTCCTGATAGATTAATTTTAGAGAAAAGGTGTTTTTCGGATGGAAAAAGTGTTTTTTCATAAAACTTTTGCATCTGATTCCACGCGTTCTTTTATAATTTCGCCAACCACGAAAGGCTTTGACTTGGAAACATTTTTTTCCGATACAATATATCTCACCTAAAAAAATATTTTGTTAAGGACCTTAATTTTCGCAGTAGCAAAAGAGTTAAGTTTGAACGGAGCTTAAATTGTAGATATAGTACCGCCCATTAATCTGATAAAATTGCTTATCTTTACACAAGCTTCGCTCTCTATATTTGGCCTCTGAAATGTAGATTGCTGCAACTGTAGTTGTTTCTTCAAGGTTTCCACATTATCAACTCGCATTTGACCCTCAGTTCTGTCTGAGCTGTTTATATATACATTCCAAAATCTTCTCAAAGAAACCGCGAAGTGTCCGGCGGAACAGGGCAGTTTTGGGACGACCGCTTGGAGCACAATGACAATATCAATAACACACAAGCCTTTATAAATTATTATTGATTGCACGCATCACAATAATTTAATATGCGTGACGACTACATGAGTGTAAACCAGTGTCAACTTTTGCAAACGAAGTTAAAGCGGTCTAGCGGTCTCCTTATTAATTTAGGCCACTTCTGGTTCGGGTTGTGAACAATATTTTTCCGAATTAATGGTCTGGTTTCCACATAACCTTTTTCGGATATATACTGGCTTTTGTGCTTGTTGAAGAGACATCTCCGCGCTTACACCACTATATCTTTCGCTTAACATTATTATACTTTTTTGTCACCTGTAAACTTCCTCTTTAAAAATGAATCGATTTCGATACGCTTCATTAGAGAATCGCAAGAAATTTAGTCCATCAAATTTTTCTTTACAAACTCATGTAGCACCCCATACATCGATCAGCTTTTAATTTAATTTCCAACGTAATCGCCTTAACATTGTTAACTTGTTGATTGCAAGAATGTCTTCTATCTCTCGAGTTGTTTTATCTCAATCACTTTCAGTTAGCGCCAATATTTCGTTACCATCAACCTCGGTCAGTCGTCCAGAACGTGGTGCATCGCTAAGATTAAAATTATTTTCAATAAACTTTCTGAACCACTTACAACATGTGCAATCGCCAACGATACCCTCACCGTTCACAGCACCTACTTTTTTGGGCTGCCAAGCATTCTCGCCTTTTCGGAAATAAAAAAGCATAATATGTGGAATGTGCTCCTTATTTTCTGCCATTTTTTATGCTTAACAAAATTTTAAAGCCTCAACCAAACACATTATTTTTTCCCAAAAACTCGCTGAAATTCCATCTGTCAAATAACATACACGTATAAAATAGATAATACTTCGGTCTCGAGATGTACTGACATGTAACACGAAAAACGGAACGAACTTTTTTATCAATCCAATATAAGGACTTTAAATTAAATAAATAAATAATGTAAATTTATAATAAAACACTCATTTTTTGAGTACAGTAAATTGAATAATTACGAGGAAAAAAGGCGGAAACCTGTGGAAACACTTTAGAAACCTTAAACGTCGTAACAAATTCGCGCTGCATTAATTTGCAGACCGACGGCTGCCACCCCTCGACCTAATTAAATCTATTAGTTTCAGTTGGCGACGGTTATATATCACAAATTGGCCACCTTACCGCGAAACTTCGGCGGCGAATTTCGGTCGGTAATTAGTGAATTTGAAACCGGTCGCTGAAACGTGCAACTAACACCCTTTATTCGGAATCGATTAGGAAAGCCATTGTCAGCCATGGACGGATGCCCGCTTCAATTGCAGTTCGATGTCAAATCGTACGTTTACACGACACGTCTTTGTAACAATATTGGATGGAATGAGTGAGGAAATTGCCAGTAGTTCAATCATATTAGAAGTTTTGACCAAGAAAAATATAACTGAGATACAAATGGTCAACAGGGGCATTTAGATTCAGTAAACTTTTTGGATGATAAACTACGTAATAGTTTATTACTACGTAATATAATATATTTACATACGAGGATTGTTCGAAAAGTTATTGATCTGATAAAGAAACCGCAAGATTTTCAGATTTTATATTTTTCAACGTAGTCACCTTTCAATTCAATTAGACCAACAATGTTCCAACTTTATAATACCCTCAATATATAAGTTTTCCAACTCTGCAAAATAGGCTGTTGTCTCAGGTTTGGAAAGAGGAATTAATCTCTAAAAGTAGCCAAGCTCTCGCAGCAAACCGAATGTATAGGCGCATATTGGGCTAAATGGACGTTTAACCTGAATAGCACCGTTCACTTGGTTCAATGGTGAAGCGTAATACTACTCAATGATGGTCCTATTTTTTGCCAGGCAGTCTGTGAGTACTATACCACTAAAATCCCAGAAAACCTTAAATGTGATATTTTTTTTCTTTTATTGGGGTTTTTGCCACGATCTAAAACTCAAAATATATCAAGAATCTGTACTTAGATAAATAAAAGAATCACTGGGTAAAAACAAAACGGAGACTAATTTCTAAGTGATTATTTTTCTGTAATAAATTAGACTAAAGAGCAAAAATTTAAAAAAAAACAAAATTTTCTAAAATGAATACAAAACTTTTGAACGTTAACGTTTCGTGATGTCTTCTCTTCCGTTTTCAAAACGAATCTAAAAATAATTTATATTAATATCTATATAACACTATAAAAGATAGTAAGTATATGTCAGTGATACATACAGTGACAATAATATTTTTTTACTGACAGTAACAAAAGTCACCAAGACAAAAAGTTGACAAGTAACAAAGTTAATACAAAAAACGGTGTTGTTAATTGGCCACGAAGATCTTTTGATTTAACACCACACCGACTATTTTGCTTTGGGGTTATGTGAAAAGGAATATAATGTGAAAAGGTTATGTGAATATAATGTGAAAAGGAATATATATATATATATATATATATATATATATATATATATATATATATATATATATATATATATATATATATATATACATATATATATATATATATATATATATATATATATATATATATATATATATATATATATATGTAAGAACAATTCAAAATCGATTCCTAAACTAAAGGATGAAAGGATAAAAGATTTGACAGATATTGTCTTTCGTGTTTAAACACACACTATTCTTCAATTATCAATATTATTTTTTTTAAATCAACGCAAATTCTGTATTTTACTCAAAAATTTAAAAAACCGCTAATTTTAAAGACTATTTATCGGTTTTCTTCAAAACCAGTCCTAAAACACTTTGATACTAAATGTATTGATATTGTATTATATCTTATATAATATATAGGGTATTTTAAACAGTACATATGTACAACTTATAATATATATGTACCAGTTATTGTATATATGTGGAACTTACAGTATATAAAATAGATATTGCGACTGGGTATAACCCAGTGGCAGTTTCCTAAAATGACTATACTGAATCCGACACGCCGGTGATTTAGCCTCTGTCGGACTCACTAATTTAACAACATTTCTAACCCCTTTTACTTTGGACATGGTAATTTGTTAAATTGGGAACAGAATTTCTTAGTAGAGCAAAATAGGGATTATCCTTTGTATTCACATTCTATTATAATATCTTATAAGGCGAATACTTGCTTCGGATTTATTTCGCCTTGGAAATTTGGAATTATGGTTTTTGTACTCATCGTAGTTTGATCTTCGTAAGGAAACTAACCATACAAAATTGATGATATTTTAAGGTGATGCTGCATCATTTGATAACAATTATTCCCTCAATGGTTAGCTCCTAGAAAAATATATTGTTATCTAATACGTAATAACTTCCACTATTTTCTTATTCGATATAAATTTAATAAACTTACCTCGATATATTACATTGGATTTTTTGATATAACTTTTTAGACTTTATCGAAAATTGAAGATCTGCTACAGCTTGATGCTTGCATCATTGTAATACCCCCCAATCGGACCCCCTCCCCCCAATCACCACCTTGCACTTTTATGATTAGATTCAGTCAAAACTACCAAGTTTAAAGAATAGAGTTGTTGAATCTGAGATTATTTTCAATATCAACATTTTTTGTGTATAGATGTTGAATTTCATTTGAAAGGAACAAAATTAATTTCTACACAATTTATATATCAGCCATTTTCTTCAAAAGTATATTAAAGAGCAAGATGAATTTCTTTATAAAGCTTTCAATTTTTTAAGCCAAAATAACCGGGAACAAACTATTCCATTGTCCTTTCGGAAAGCCTTTTGTATGCGTTTTCGTAACCCCCGACACCCATCGTCCCTCTGCAGCTTTTATTCCGTTTCGTTTCGGATATAAATGCAACATCTCGGCTGGCGACGGCCTCATTACTTATCAAACTGGCTGTACAAGCGGGTCGGGGAGTGGATCGGCGGATTAGACTAATGAGCTTCCGAAACCCCGAAACGGTCTGAATCGATGCGAGATGGCGACGTTGTTAGACAACTCGTTATTTGCCTTTAATGAGACGACACCTAATGCCCATTTCGCTTATTTTCCGTTGAGGAAACAGGAAGGGAGAATAATAGTGTTAAACAGTGGTTCGCTTTTTTTCGAGACATTGACATTTGTATCCGCTTCAATATAAAGTATTCTGATTTTATTTTATACAGTAATTTCCTAATAGCCTATAATCTTACTTAATTTAGACACTGAAGAATACACGTTCGCATTCGCGTCCTCCGAACTATCCTGAGTTTGATTCTAAAGAAAGAATTCTTTCCACATTTCTGATATATAGGATAAGATTTCCGTGACTTATATCGCTTTAAACCATTATATTCTCTTGATGTTTCCGCTGCTTGATCGCCAATGGAGTAAGTCAAGCTCTTGACACCAGTCAACGCCTACGCCGACTTGTCCGCCTACGCAGGACAAGTAAACAGAGGAAAGTACTGTCTCTTAAATAACGGATGATTTTTTTAGTGTGGCCAGACTTCCCATAGGGGTCGTTGTCAAATGAACTGTGAGTTTGCGCGCCTCTAGTATCAAAATGATTCACTATAGTCTAGCAAATCATCATGGAAAGTTTATTATCAATATCCGTATTCTGTGCGCCAAACTTAGAGCCTTTATAGTGCACATAATCGTCCAACCGAGCGATATATTCGTCGAATTATCAACAAATTCTGAACAAAATATCGCCGCTATTGCTGGCAGTGCTGATGAAGATCCAATTTTATCAATTTATCACCGTTCAAAGATTGACAGATCTTTGTTTGGGGCCTTACAAGATCCATCTTGTCTAAGAACTCAAGCCGCAAGACCATCGTTTGCTGGGTTCAAAATCAATTGCAACTTGACCCAGTATTTAACGGCAAAATTGTGTTCTGCTTCGAAGCTCATTTTTGTATAGATGATAAATGATCCAACAATTACCGTTGTGTCCAGAAAAATGCCCCGTATGGTTGTTTTGAATTGTGTCTAGTTTCTTGAGATATGGCTTTAGGGCTGATCCATATACCATTCAGCTGTAATCAATATTCGGTCTTATTATTTTTTTATATAAGTTTATGAGGCTTTCTGAAGTCAGAGCCCCACTTTATCCCGCTAAGGTTTTAATAGTATTTATATCTCTGGTGTACTTTTCTTAATAATATAAGACCGAGGAATCGGATTGAACAAGTGTGCCGTTCGTGTTGATCGTATGGAGGCGTGGGTAGTTTCTACGACAGCAGAAGTGCCGTTATGGAATGTTATGGAAGACCATCTCCACAGAGAATTTAACGCAGATTGGATTTATCGCCATGTTGTCCATGTTTGTCCTCCATGTCTCTTTTATAGTGGTAGTTTATGAATTGAATTCATGACAGTCAGGAAGAGGGTTGGACTTAAAACGAATCCCTAATGGATACCATTTTCCATTTGATAGATGACAGATACTACTTTGTTTGTCTTTACTACGACGGTTCTATTTGAAAGAAAACTGCGCCATCTGCGCCAATAGCTGGCACCATGTATGTATGTCTGCAATCCCACCAGGTGATCGATGGTGGATATGTTCTTTCTGAAACCCATTTGCCGTGAGTCAATAATATTCTGAGATTCAATTAACCAGATCAACTTCTCATTTACTAATCTCGAAGATTTTTCCAAAGTTGCTTATCAGCGAAATTGGGCGGTAACTTTCTACCAATGTTCTAGGTTTTCCTGTTTTATGTATATGAACTGAAATGGCCGTTTTCCAAGGATATGTTCTTTTATGCCAGAAGGCGGGCGTTATATAGGTCTAAAAGTAAATCTAAAGCCTCAGCCGGAAGGTTTGCCATCATAGGGACTAGTATAGAGTCAAGTCCCGGAGCACCATTTCGACAGTGTTTGAGAGAGTTGTTAAGTTCGTTTCTGGAAAGTAGATGGTTGTATTTAAGAATTGGGATAGAAGATGTTATTTCGTTGTGGGAGATATCGTTGATACAATCAATTTTAATTTTTGAATGTATGTCATATATCTTGTGGCAATGTTCGGCAAAAGTTTCAGATATTTCTTTTCTATCATCCAAACACCATTTGTTTTCAGGCTATGTATTATCTAAGTTGGTTTGCCATTGAATCTGCGGATTTTATTCCAGAATTCCTGGATATTGGTCTATGGGGATATGTCATTTAAGAATTTTGATCAGGCCTTTCTTTTAGCTTCAAGTATTGTTCTTCTGGCTAAAGCTCTAGCCTTCTTGTACTCTATGAGATTGGGGGTGGATGGAGTGAGTTTGAATTTGTGTAAAATTCCTTCTCTGAATCTAAGCAGATTGTATGCCGGTGGCATTATTGTATGTCTTTAAAAATCAAGCTGAAAGTATCTTACCTTTAATTGGGATTATTACAGAGCGATGATCAATGATTATTTAATTTCGAATGTGAATAGTATTGATCTGGACGAGATGTGGTTCCAAAAGGATGGTTCCACATGTAATACACAACAATTGGTTTATTGAAAACAATTCGGTGAAAAAAATATTTCGAAGAACTATTAATTGACCACCAAGGTCATGTGATTTAACGCTTATAGATTATTTTCTTTGGGATTATGTTAAATATTTGGTCTATTCCGATAAACCAGCAACTATTGACTTCTTTGAAAGCCAACATAACTCGGACAATTGCAGACATACGACCACCATTGTTTCACCACCAAAGTGGTTGGAAGTTGACAAAAAGCGCTATGCCGGAAGTAGCCGCGACGAACATTTGCCCGAAAAAGTTTTCAAACATTAATGCCATTGAATGTTAATGATTCTTTTAATCCACCCATCCATCCATCTAATTTGGTTGTTGTTTTATTTCAATTTAAAGTTCGGACGCACTAAAATAATCACCCTATATATTACTATTAAATTAATCTGATTTGCCCATCGCACTTAAGAGTGCTTCATCTATCTAAATCATAGTTACTTACGTCCGTCTTACCAGAAAACATAAAAAAGAGATATCCATTATATATATATATATATATATATATATATATATATATATATATATATATATATATATATATATATATATAAGAACAATCTAAAATCGATTCTTGAACTAAAGGATGAAATTATTCGAGTCATTGCTGAGATAGAACCACGGTTATGCCAAAATGTCATCCAGAATTTTAATAAAAGAGTGGACGTCTGTGGAGCTACAAGAGGTGGCCATTTGACAAATATTGTCTTTCGTATTTAAACACACACTATACTTTAATTATCAATAAAAAAAAATTTTGAAATCAACGCAAATTCTGTGTTTTATTCAAGCGACCTCATATTTTTCGAGCGACCCTCATATTTTTCGAGCGACCCTCATATTAGTCTTAGACCGCACTACGGCTTAACCGCGTGATCTTGTGAGTCAAGAAAACTAATACAAGGGGCCGTACTTGAAGTTTTTCCCGCGACTGATTTTAAAACCGTGATATGTTACAATTTGGCTAGCGGATAAAAAGCGCGCCACAATTTGCGACAATACATACTGTTCTCTTGAAATCCATCTTCAAACTGTGAAAATCGTGGGCAATTTCGGGGTTTTTAATCGCAGTGTGTGCGTCTCTGGCGGTTTCGCGGTTATAGCTGAAAAAACTGAAAAAAACCGTAGTGCGACCTAAGCCTTACACCAAAAACGATAATTTTTTATTTCAGTAACATTTGTGCCCCAGAGAATCTTTTAAAAACCATATTATGTGATTGATGTAAACGATATTCAGGTCCCTACTAAATCTACGTCGTCTCGTTTGTCGAGCCCCGAGTCATCCATCCCCAGGTGAATCCGCTGTCGTTCCCTATTTCTTTTCCTTCAACCGGCACCGCCTAGAAAACCCCAAAGGTCGTCTGGAGCGGTGTCTAATCACGGAAACCAAATATTTGAGGGTAAAATTGATAGTTGGCCAGGTTGTTTGGTTTCTGAATGCGCGAAGTTCGTGCGAAATTATTTGGCCGGAATCGACGCAGACACGATGAAGTTTTCTTCGCTTAATCATCGAACCCAAATATTTGTCTTTGCTGTTTCTAACGTGTTAATTATTCCACCCAAGTTTCGGGAGTAGGAACGACGCGACGGAGTATATAATCAAGTGGTTTTTATCGGTTTAAAACAAACCAAAACTCGATTTATTAAGTGTACAAATAAAATTTAAACATTTTCGTTGTGTCTAACGCACCATTAGGGACATTATTACCTAAAAAATGTTTACCCTAAAAAAAATAACAAAAAATATTTTCATAAATTCATTTATGTATTAATGGGGTATCGTTCTATCTACTATTTCGAACTACTCTATATCGTTAATATCCATATAACCAGTCCCTTCTATTGACATTTAAAATTTGGGAAATAAAATTATCTCAAGAGGTCAGATCGAGCTAATAAGGCGGTTAGCCCCCTATGTAACTGAAAAAAAAATGTTTTGTCACAAATGGAAAGATAATATATGTTTTATAACACAACTATTTTCTTTCTTTATAATTAAAAACTTATATCAAATTGAAAATAAATTTTCAAAACTAGGACCGATGACGTGCCGACACTTCCCGAAAAAAGCCGAGCGCATGTGACGCCACAATGTTTATTTCCTTTTAACATTACAGACAGCTGATACGAGTGTTTTAGTTTTTATTCAACTTATTCTTGTTGTTATCATCAGTGAATTGATAAATTTATTGGAAATGTTAAAACTAATTAATTATCATGCCTGTTTCGTACGATTTCGTAAGTTTCCCTTTTGATACCCCACAAATAATTTTATTATATTTAATAGAAATATTTTGTCTCTTATTTACATTTACATTATTATTAAAAAAAACTCAAATTGATCCTTTGGCACGTCGAACTTCAGCTGAATTGAACCGAGTGTCATTTTTGAGAAAATATGTAACCATATAAAATATCATACATTACTAAATTATGTCATACATTACTAAATTAAATTAGTAACCAACAAAATTTTTTTTTTTTAACTAAACTTTTAGTTTTTAAACTAAACTTTTAATACTTTTGAGAGTATATACACAAGTAAGCCGTTGACAATACTTACGTGAAACCACTTTAACACACTGCCGTCACAAACATGGCAGCCAATTATAGCACTTTCGTAGTCACGTGATTTTATTTTACATTTAAAAAAAAAATTTATAATTTTTTTTAAGTTTATCGTAAGTTTTTCGCATCGATTATTAACATTATTAATGATAAAGTTTTAAAGTAAAGTAAGAAATCGATAATATTTTTTTTATTCAAAATCCCAACCCCACCTCTGAAGTATTTGGAGAGTAAATTGTTTTTCATATATGATATTGTGGAGATGGATTTTCCTTTCAAAAAGGGCAAGAGCGCGGTCCAAACGGAGAGGGCTCTGTTGGGGAGACCACGGAATAAAAATGGTTTGGTCAGTACAGCCGAAGATCCACGCACCACGGTCCGTGAGATTGCAGATAAGTTAAATATTGACAAATCCGCCGACTACTACCAACCGAAAAAGGGGTTATATTTGCCGATACGATCTGCTGGTTCTGACGAATATCTTCATGCAATCTTTTCTTGAAAACATATCTGAAGCGAACAGTAACCAGTGATGAAAATGGATTGTATATATCAAGGTGTAATAAAAGAAATCATGGGGGTTGCCAGGATCAGCGGTTTTAAGTCCGGCGAAAGACAGCCTTCATCCGAAGAAAATTATGCTTTGCATTGGGTAGGATTGGAAGGGACCCATATACTTTGAGCAGTAATAAATAAAAACGCCAGAATTAGCAAATAGGAAAAGTGTCTCTAAATAATTATTTGCCTTTCTGTTTCTCTTAAAAATAGTCCTGCTAACTTTCCGAACAATCCAATATTAATAACTACATATACATATTTAATACATTTTATCCATTAATTGCTTAAACGACTGGATAGAACAACTTATCTGTAACTCATTTATTTAACTCTCTCGTTAGTTAATAATAATAAATTCTAGAATTAGTATTGTTGAAAAGTTAACTATATTTTTCTGTAAAATATTTAATACATTTTCTTTTTTGTTTCAGGTAAGTCCAATAACGATCAATGCATATGTGGTATGTAATCCTACTTTAGCAACCTTGTTAAAATTATTTGCTGATTAAAAAAACAATAATCTATAAACAACGATTTAGGGAAATGCATCAACGAACAGAATATATAGAGTAGAGAAGAGGGGGGTCAATTGAACCAAAAATATTTTCATGATTTTTTTTAATTAAATTAAAAAAAAATAGTTACTTTTCTTTAGATAAGATATTAGTTTGTTATTCGCTTTAGGCGGTCGCGTTGGTGCGGCCTGTAAGAGCAGTGGCCTGCCGCTCCAGTGTCGAAACCGCACTGGAGCGGTAGTTGGTTCGAATCCAGCGCTCGGATGGTTGTTTTTCTTTCTTTCTTCTGTCTGGTTACTTCCTAAATGTTTGTGATTGTTTCTAGGCAAGAGTGTAAAATCCCACAACGAATTACCCCTCAGCCACGCCAGTTAAAGGCTGGGTAAGGCCGGATGCCTTCTGAGAAGTGTTCTACGTTGGTCACTCGCCAGTCGGTAGGTTTCCTATAGACTTATGGGTAGGCACATAACCAAGGGTTTATAGCCCGACGGTGGTGCTGGCCTGAGTTTATCGGAAGCTGATGACCGTGGTTCGGAGCCCACGTTAAGCTGTAAATCCAGTCGCTAAATAGCCTAGTTGCTGATGCACCTCTAACCCTAACACTTTACCTTTTATTCGCTTTATCATTTTCAATAGAAAAATTAGTCACCAAATGATTATAATTTAAGTATATATATAATTGTACAACCGCGTTAAATGGTTCAACGGACCTCAGCGCAGAGACAATTGTAGGGTCAATTGAACCAAAAGTATTAGAAACAAAAACAAACACTTTTAATAAATAATTTATTATTTATTATATATTAATACTATTATCACACACTTGTAACGAATATATATTATTATATTACTTATTTTCTTAAACTTCTATCATAAAATGTATTTTTTTTTCACTACTCTACTTTTTTAAATTTTTCAGTTAAATTTATTGAAATTCATTGCACATGCAGCAGTACTTGTGGCTTCTGGATCTTTAATAGATATCTCCGGATGTTTTTTCATGATATCTTTACACCAATCACTACCAGCCTGTTTATTATTATCCCATGATGAGGGATAGTTTATATTATTTTCAAAAGCAAATTGATATGCCAATTTTCTAAAATCAATCGTTGTTAATCCATAATATAATTTAGCAGCAAATCTTGCAACAGTAGTCGACTAATAAACGTTCTTGTTCAGCCATGACCTTGTTGTGAGTATGGTGCCCAGCATTCAAATTTACACCTTTCTTAAATTTCATAAGATATCGCCGTAATGTCGTGTAAGAAAGATGAAATAATTTAGCAACACTTTTTATTGTCTCTTTAGATTTTAAAATTCTTTTACATACCGTTTCGTAGGATACCGATTCAGTGGATACTTCACCATGGCTAGTTTTCCTCACACGTTTACGGGGCATTTTAATATCTATAAAAAAAATAATTTAATTAATGTATTATATATAAGATACTGAAATTAGCAGACGTCAAAAAATTTGTAAAAAACCTCTATTATACATTGACTGTTATCAATTTGTTGGGTTATAACCTCAACTTGGCGAAAATGATTTTATGTGAACAAAATAATTAACTATTAGCTGTTGTTTTTGAATATTAATAATTATTCGATCTTTCTTTACTTACCACAATTATTGAATAATGTTGACAATATTTAATGAATAAACTATTCACTATAAAATATCACAATAACAAATGCTACATTGTTTAGCTCTGTAAGTATTTTTCGTGTGAGGTCGAGATGCACGCGCAAGTCTGATTCTTTCGATGGTTCAACCGCCCCCTACGATTAATGATCTAGTTGACCCCATCTGATTTTATTACGGTAATTAGTAAATAAAAAAATATTTTGCTAGGCCGGTCGCGTTGGTGCGGCGGTAACAACGGCGGCCTGCCGCTGCTTTACCGAATCCGCGCTGGAGCGATAGCTGGTTCGATTCCAGCGCTCGGATGGTTATTTTTCTTTCTTCTGTTCGTTTATCTTTCCTAAATGTTTGTGATTGTTTCTAGGCAAGAGTGTAAAATCCGACTATGAATCCCTCACGCCACGTCACGCCAGTTAAAGGCTGGGTAAGGCCGGATGCCTTCTGAGAAGTGTTCTATGTTGGTCACTCGCCAGTCGGGAGGTTTCCTGATAGACTTATGGGTAGGCACATAACCAAGGGTTTATAGCCCGAGGGGGGTGCTGGCCTGGGTTTGTCGGAAGCTGATGACCGTGGTTCGGAACCCACGTTAAGCTGTAGGTCCAGTCGCTAAATAGCCTAGTTGCTGATGCGCCTCTAACCCTAACACTTTACTTTATTTTGCTAGAAATCAAGTTACGAATTTTAAATATAGATATATGAAGACATCACAACAGAAATTTTATGATTATATTTATAAATTTAAATATTATTAAACATTTTGTTGAGAGCTAAAAAAAAATGGTTTTAATGGCCATAAACTCAAAAATTTTAATTTTTCAAAATTTAATCTTCACAATGATTCCAAATGTTGGGCAAATCAGGGGTTAATATATTAAAACATAATTCTAAGAGGACTTTTATCGTTTTTTACTTTTATCGAATTTTGACTGGTTTAATTGCCCCGTGGTTCAATTGACCCCCCTCTGCGCTACGTTATCTGATATCAACATAGCTACTGTTATTCATGAACTCTAACATTCAAACATTCTTCTTCAGCCAACTTTAACACTTTAAACATACAGAGCATTAATTTAATCCTATAACGTGACTAGTGATCTATTTACACTTAAGAACTTTTTTTTATGTTGAATTATTTAAAGGTAGTATCAGTTTTCACCAAAAATATTAGTGTGTAAATATTCAGTGTAAGATTGTATTCGTTTCTATCCTTTCTAAGCAACTAAACAAATTTTAGATGGACTTCTTTTGGAAAAGAACATATTTGATTATTTAACAGAAATAATTTTCGTGGTTTGCATTTCATCAAAAATATTTTCTAAAAAAATCTACGACATACCTACCCTTCTCCTGTTCCTTTTTCTTTCCATAGTATCGGCTCCGATGGAGTTATTTTATCATTTTTTTTACTTAAGTTCAGAATAATGTAAAACTTGTTAAATGTTATGTTTATTTAGGTTATTAATGCTAAGCTGTGATAAAAAATTAGTGATTTCGTGTTAATCATTACCAGCTTGTCATGGTGGTTGTCCACATTTATAAACCACGTAAATTTTTGGAATTTTTGGAAATTTTGGTTTTGGAATTAAATGAAGGCTCTGTATAATAGATCATAGCACGTATTATACTTCATGAGTCATACCTAGTTCACTAAAAGGTGACCTTATTGATTTCCAAAAGATTGAATATTGAAAAAATAATTATTATTTATATTTAGCCAATCCCTCAGACCTCGCTTGCATAGGCTCAGGTGACTTGACCCAGCCTTAATAATCGAGAAACATGCAATGTATTTTTAATATTTGGGGACAAAAAGAAACCACACGATAATAAATCATCTATATTTTGGATGAGACATCATTTCGATTCTTGAGCGGCTCGTTAATTGAGTCAGCATTGTTATGTCACTGACAATTTCCTGCAAACAAATTGTTGTATTCCAATCAACAGTGGCAGATCTTCAATTTTCTAAAACCACAGTACAATATGTCTATCTGTTCCCTTAAATCCTCTCACAAAACTTTAATTGGAGAATGCAGAACGGTAACATCTTTTTTTTTCAAAATACTGCGAGAATGGACAAATTTTGTTAACTTATTTCTAAAAATCGAAACAGTACATTGTTGTTTTTGTTTCGAACTTATTTGAATATATGCAATTATTTCATATATGACAATGTCGCAGGCTAAGCTTAGGAGAAAACTCATGAAAAAATTCACGCAAACGCTACAAAATATTGAATATAAATCAGGGGTAGATTAAATCATCCTGATGAGGCTAACACGGTTAGCGAAACGTGCGTCGAGAAGTTTCAAAAAGTGATTTGGTGTTTAGCCGAAGAAAATGGCTGGATCAGGCAATAATAGTAATTGGTACTGAAAACTGGTGGATTGCAACAACAAATAGAGAAAAATGCAGATAAATCGTAATTAAATACTTGCGAAAATTTATGTAAGAATAAGATTGAAAAAATTGTTTTATGATCTAGGCCTCCATGGTCTGTAGAGCCCATTAATATAAGGGACAGGAAAAATCATAACATTGGAATAGTAATATATTTTTTTCACCAAAACTTAAAATATTTTCTTTTTTAGAATCGTAAATCTTGAAACCTAGCGGAAAAAAATAAAAACATTTTACCTCCACTTTAACAGGAGAAATTTCGGCGTTTCTATACCAACTTGAAAAGCAAACAATACATGCACAAACAAAAGAGCCATAAAAACAGAAAAACAGATCGAGGGGAAATCTGGATAAACGGCCTATGGGGACCACGGAAATGTCAATCTGAAACAGAGCCCGTAAAACGCAGACGTTCCGTGTACTCGACGAGGAAAAACATCCTAAAATGCTGTAAAAGTGTCGAAGAGAATCGACCAGATGAGTCGTTTGTGCTCGGCATAGCACGGTCGGGTGGCCGGAATGCGTATCCAGACCAATTAGTACGCATTCATTTGGCGTATTAATCGTCTTTTTGGTGATTTATGACCAGGGTCGATTGACGAGTTTGTTCCAATTAAAGTTTTGTGGTGGATTTTAAAAGAACAGGTGGGTATCTGTTCTTTTAAACTTAATTAAGGTTAATTAACGCTTACGTGCAATTATTACGACAGTTTAATGTTATGTCAGACGTGTCTCTGATATCGTTCATAGAAATATACAGTCAGTCAAAATGAAGCCCGTACACTTATCACATTTAACATTTTTCAATCCTATATAAAAGAAATCCGCACGAAACTTTTTTTAATATTCAGATATAAACATTTATGGTTTATCAATATAGAAATACCACAAAAATTCCCAAGTCTGACAAAAACATGTAAATAAGATTATTTTTAACGTCAAAATGAAACTCGTACAATTATATTTATTTCAGTATATAGTAATACTGCAAATAACAATAAACGAAATATTTTCTCGAAACTAATGCTAAATTCCAACATTCTATTTTTTAACTTCTTGGTTGCTGTTTTTTGAACAGGGTCCGTCAACGTGGACAAACACGCACCGCAGAACGAGAACTAATTAGTCATGACTTTAAAAAAGGATTTGTCTCTTTACCAAAGAGGCAAAGTAAAGTGAAGTCACTCAGCAGTTCAGGGTGTTGTAAATCGATTTAAAAATAAACCCAGAATAAACAAAGTAAGGAAAAGTTCCAGGAAAATGTTTAATGAAGATAATAATAGATGGGTTTTATGAAAAGCTAGCCAAAATAGTTAAAAAATACTGAAATAAGAAGACAATTCCCGATCCGAGCTGTTTTAAGAAAACATAACTTACGAAGCACGAAGCAAAGCAAATAGGAAAAACGCTTAGAGTTTGCTGAAGAGTACGTAGAAAAAGATTTTGGATTCTGGGAAGAAGTAATTTTTACTGATGAAAGTAAGTTCAATATATTTTTTGTTTGATGGACAGTATCGGGTATGGGGGAGGCCCAATGAAGAACTAAAAGAACAGAATTTGTGCGCCACAATAAAGCATGCCGGAGGCTCCGTAATGGTTTGGAATGTATGTCGGCCAAAGGACCTGGAAGTTTGCACTTTATTCAAGGTATTATGGATCAGAATATGTATTTGAATATCCTTAAGGAAATTTTGAAACAAAGTGCTACAAAATTTGGACTTTTAAGAACATTTAAAATTTACCAGGATAACGATCCTAAGCATAAGGCTGCAAAAATGAAGGACTGTTTACTGTACAATGTTCCAAAAGTCATCGAAACACCTCCGCAAAGTCCTGATCTGATAATGTAATAGAAAACTTACGGAACCATCTGGAGAGATAAGGGAACATAATATCTATAACAAAGAAAAACTATAAAAGAATAATGGGGGGAAAATATCAGCGGAATATTGTAAAAAAATAGTTTAATCAGTGCCAAACAGATTAAGGGATGTGATACTAAATAAAGGACTATCAACAAAATATTGACTATGTAGTATTCGTACTTTAGCTGATTTTTTTGTTAAGCTATACGAATTCCATTTTGACATGAAAAAAACTTTTGTTGATTTGTGTTAGCCGATATTACAAATATTTACATTTATTTTATAGTAATTAATTGTTATTGCCATAGAAATATTTACGTTTGTTATTGAATATATTTTATGTTTCTGTTTCAATTAAATACAAAATGCAAATTATAGCAGAGTGTACGAATTTCATTTCGACTAACTGCACATCGCGAAATAGAAATGTTATTTAATTTTTTTTATTTGTGTCGCTAGAAATCAGCCATTCAGTGTATCGTCAAAATAACTACTTGGTAGTACTATATCCCAGTTCATCTCTTAATGTACGAGGTATGAAAATAAAATAATGAGACTAGTTTTTCCACTCTTCATAGCATCTTCTAGTGTTGGAACTCAGATACTGGAATCGCCTTCACCTGGTCGGTTACAGCCTTTTCAATGTTCTCCAATGTCGCAAAATGGTGTGCTTTGAACCGAATGTTCAATTTAGGGAAAAGAAAAGGTCACTAAGACTCAAATCTGTTGAATGAAGAGGCTACGGAACCACAGTGATGTTTTTACTCGCCAAAAACTCGTTAATTGAATTAACTGTGTGGCTAGGCGTATTGTCGCAGCACCCAGGTTTTTTTGGATATTCGGTCTCACACGAATGACCCTTTTTCAAAGTTTTTTAAGAACCTCTCAAAAAAGATGCTTGTTTACCGCATTTGGTTTTGCCTTGAGGCACAAATTATAGACGATCCCCTGGCTATCAGAAAAGCAAATCAGTCAAAAATCGAAAACTCGTCACCAGTAATGACACGTTTCAGAAAATGAGGGCCCTATTTCTCTCCTGCTGTTCTTTTGATCCTGCTAAAGGTTTTTCGGAACCATTTTCTTCATTCCCAATTTATTAGTCAAATCTGATGAACGGACCGTCAACCCATGATCAGAACGCACAAGAACCAGGATTATCCACTTTTTACTCTAGAGTGTTCAAACTCGTACTGAAGACGTATTATATGTTGTCATGTCTCCTCTCCAGGGGGGAAGCCTACACTGTTTACCAGATCAAACGCTACGCTTCCTGTCTCATTACTTTATTTGTACACCTCGTATTAGTATTTTTGAAACGTACATTTTTCAGAGTATGTCCCTCAATCCGAATAAAAAGTTATCTTTTTTTTTAGTTGTAAAGGAAAACGTCTTTGTGAAAAACCCCATAGGCTATATTTTCAATATAAACCCCTTCAGCCCTGAACCACTGCCCCAATTTTATTCTTAAAGGACCCGTGTATCATATTTAACATATCCTTATCAAATTCGCTGTTAAAATGTTTCAATAGAGCTCCATATATAATAGTTCACAACCAACCCAGAACTCAATTTCCATTATTATTTTTTCTTAACCGCGTTATCCAATAGCCTGCTTTGGATAAAGTAGCTCATGTGTGCCGGTGCATCATGCTGCTAAAAGATGAATGGCATCCTACAGATCACAGTTTGTATCCAATCAGAGTATGTATACATTCGTTAGGTCGCATAGATGCACCACTTTCATCACATTTCATTTCTTTTGACCTTAACAATTCGGTTAGACTCCTTTACTGCATGCTTATATCTTACGAAAACAAAACCGACCTAGCATTGAAGTACAATACATCGAGAAAGTCAAATTGAGACCATATACGCCCTGTATAATTCTTATTGCATCGACCAAAAGAAATAATGTTTCTATACTAAGTCTTGAATGATTCAAAACATTCTAACCAAACATTAATAATGTGTATTGATACAAATATAATGTTCTCTGTAACTGTGGATAGTTTATAACGACAAACACAAACACACTTATCCGCTTCTAGGAGTTCATAAATCGACAAGATGGGTTATTTGTGCAGGGTAACGTACAATCCAATGGCTGAAATACGTATCTGAATTAGTATGCATTAGTTCAGGATATGAATCTTGTTGCTGGTGATTTCTAACCAAGTGTATTGACGAATTTGTTTCAATTAAAGTTTTGTTTTTAAAGCAGCAGCTACTTTAACTCTTAGTGCTACTTTACTACTCCTATTTAATTTGACGCCAGACATGACTTTCATATCGCTCATAATTGAAACACTTTGTTTCTAATTTTTTAATTTATGTCACCAGATATAGAGCCATTTTATCAATAAATTAACTGTTTTGCAATGTTACATAACAGTTTTAATATTCTGGAATGGATATGTAGATACATAAAAGATAATGATTAAAACACTTGGTATTTGTTTCACAATATATAGAGTTATAATCATTGTTGTAATCATTGTTAAATCCATATAGTGTTATAATCAATACCAAGTATTTTAATAATGATTATTGTTACTATATTTCTACTACACATAAAAGAGATTGTTAAGTTAATCGATTTGATAATTTGGCCATCCAACTTGCGATCCGGTACTTAAAAATTATATTCAACTTTTAAATACCATCAATATAATACGGTTGTCTTAGCTTTAACCTCATCAGCTGAGTGAATCTTTGTCCAGCGATCCAGTTCTTCAGATTTGGTAAGAGGAAGTAATCGCTAGAAGAGCCAAATTCAGCAAATACGGCATGTGTAGAAGCACTTTAAAGCGTAGGTCATGAAGTTTTACAGCAGGGGTCTTCAACCCGCGGGCCGCCTTGCGTTTTTTCACGGCCTGCAACTAAAACGAACAAACTACGTAATAAATTATCCAGAACTGGAAAAAAACGACTTGCAAAGAATAGTCTAAGACTAAGAGTCCAAGTAAGTGATCTAAGTCCCATGTCTTTAACTTCGTTTACAAAAGTTGACTTGGTGTAATGCGGGCATTCAATGATAATCGATAACGGCTTGCGTGTTACTGATATTGTCACGGTGCTCCAAGCGAATAGCGAGTGATCGTGCGAAAACTACACTGTTCCGCTGGACACTTCGCGGCTTCTTTGAGAAGATTCTGGAAGGTGGGCGGTAGAGGTATATAAACAGGTCACGCGGCCATCGTCAACAGTTTTACAGTTTTGGAAACAAAATTATTTCGACGGCGATATAGGGGCTATAATCGAAACGAAGAATCGAAAACGCAAAATCACTGATGAATCTCGAGTTTTGCAAGAAAAGTTGATAAACATGTATTTATTTGTAAACATTCGAGAAAAACCCGTGCGTTTGGTATGTCGTGAGAAGGTAGTTGTCATGAAATAATACAATTTAAAAAGACATTATGAGACAAAGCACGCTGCCAAATTTTACGGAATTGATGGTCAAATGCGGGCTGATAAACTGGAAGCCTTGAAGAAACTACAATTGCAGCTATAAATATTTTAGAGACCAAATATAGAGAGCGAACACATTATCAAATTAATGAGCGGTAAAATACCTACAGTTTAATCTCCGTTTAAAGTTCACTCATAACATATTTTCTATAGCGAAAATTAAGATCCTTAACAAAATATTTTTTTAGGTGAAACATTTTTTGTATCGAGAAAAATTGCTACCAAGTGAAAACCTTGATCGACTGTTAACAAACATATCACCCATCGAACAGAAAGCTTTTTCATACATAAAAACGTGTGCAAAATTTGATGTACATAGGGTTGATTTATAAACAAATATGTTTACTATATCAATAAGTTCTCGTATCTTTACTCGGCAATCATTTGATATAAATAACGCAGAATCTTTATCTCTAACTCGATTTCGAAATTCATACATTCAAAAAGCATTCAAAAATTCATAATAAGTACATTAAATCTCCTGTAAAGTATGGTTAATAGAAAATCATTTAGAAGCTGTGTAGCTCTACAAAGTAGTGTGACAATTTCTTTTATACAATTACCTTTGTACAACACTAATCTTAAAAGTTTGTATACATGCTGTGTAAACAACTGTCAACTATCTGATTAAAGGTAAATAGAGACGCTATTTTTGGCTTTTGTTAACAACGTTTTCAAACTAATTAGCAAAGTGGAGTGCATCAACAACAATACACAAAAGAAATCCCCCTCCTCCAACTTAATTAAATCTAGTTCGTCCGTCGGGAGGCAAACGAGGGAAAACGGCACTTTGTAAACGGCGTCGTCGTCGTCTTTTTCCACGTGATACGCTCGGAGGCGCTCCTTTGGCCACGTCACGGATTTCTATCCGGCCTCCACGTTAATTATTTATGGTTGACGTTACTTTTGAACTATTTTCAGCGTTATTTACTTTGCATTACCGGTCCGCAACAAACAAACGACCGACGAACGAGCCCATGTTGAGCTTTTCTGTACTGATGCTCTTTCACAATTTACGTGGATAGAACTCACCTTTGTTCGCGTTTCGCGCTACCACAGCACCAGGATTGTACAATTGGATAAAGTCTCAAAAGATAAATAAACTTTGATCTGATTAGTATTATCTAGAAAAGTTACTCCGAAATTTAAAAAGAACTGCAAAACTAGATTTTCGCACAGTTTCAACACATATCCGGTCGTTAATATTCAACTAATGTATTGCCCTAACTATTCAGGCTAAAGGCCCACATATCGTTAAGAAGAATGTGTTTTTTCACCACGATAATAAACCTTCACTCACATCTCGGATTGTTGCCGCAAAACTCAATGACATATGCTGCAAACTGACCCCAGACCCCAGTCGGCAGTTTTCCAAACCTCAAATGTAAACGTTTACTAAACAATTCCCAACAAAATCCAAGAGTTCTTCAACAAATGCATCCAACGGGACATTACAAACGGATCATTAACATCTCTATACCATAGGAGGTGGCCATTTAATATCATCATACCATCGAAGTGATGGTCCTTCCTGGCATCGTCTCCAGTTTTGCTCCATCTATCATCAGCCATTCCGGTAATGTGACTTGTCGAATTCCACTTCTTTCTCATTTTCATTACTATTACACATATTACTTCTGTTTGCTGTTTTACCCGTTTGTTAGGCTTTCTGTATTCAGTCAATGGTTTTACAGTGAATGTTACAAATCCAAATGCGCAGCTTTTTTCATTTAGCATATATATATATATATATATATATATATATATATATATATATATATATATATATATATATATATATATATATATATATATATATATATACATATATATATATATATATATATATATATATATATATATATATATATATATATATACATATATATATATATATATATATATATATATATATATATATATATATATATATATACATATATATATATATATATATATATATATATATATATATATATATATATATATATATATATATATATATATGTATATGTATATATATATGGTCCTTCGACTCCTACGCGGGGATTAGGGCTTTAATAAAAGCGCGCTATCTGGTTCTATTCTGCTCCAGAACCTTGACTTGCTGTCAGGACATGTTCACTTTTTTCAGCTCATCATTAATATTCTCCCCTAAGTCTTGCAGGCCTTCCACTACCTCTTTTACCTTGCGGATTCCAGTCCAATGCTATTTTGGCTATACAGTTGTTTTGTTTTCTGAGCGTGTGCCAATCCATCCCCACTTATCAAGTACTATCTCGTGTTAAATTTTCTTTTGGTTTGTGTGATGGAGCAAGTCTTCGTTTGGAATCTTGTTCGGCCAGAATATGAAGAGTATTTTTCGCAAGCATTTATTTATGAAGACCTGAAGTTTTTTTTGTTATTGTCTTCGTTATTTTCCACGATTCTCATCCGTAGAGCAAAACCGCCCTAACATTGGTGTTAAATATATGACGTTTTGTTCGCTTTGAGTCTTGTGTTGATCTCCATACAGGTGCTAAAGCTCCAAAAGCTCCTTGAGCTTTTTGTATTCTGCATGGGTAATCCGTTGAGGAAGAAATGGCTGAAATTTCTGGTGTTGATTCTCAGCGACTTGGTCTTTATTATTATTCACGTATGGGCCCGGGTGGACCACGCGAAGTACAATTAGAGGCGTTTGGTCTTTATTATTAATTTTCAGTCCTACTTTTTAGGCTTCTGTTGCAAGTCTGTTTAGCATATGGACCATATTGTTATATTGATGCGGCCTAAGGCATATGCCATTCAAGGTCCGTCAAGCTAGAATTAAGGGTTCACTGGATGCCGGATTGACCTTCGTTGATATTTTTAAGGACATAATCTTGCAGGACATTGAAGAGAAGAGGAGGCAAGACAATCCCATAAAATGAAAGTTTTAACACATAATCTATATTATCCTTCACATATGGGAGTCAATCTTGGACTCTTTCCAACAAACAAACAAACAAGCAAAATTCAAGTCACTTAGATGAAATACCTAAGACGAATAATAGAAGCTACCAGAAAGGCCAGATTAAAAAATGAACAGATACCTGAGGAACTGGGAGTAGTCACCAAACTTTTTATCTATTTTTTTATTTTTACAACTCCAATATATTCCGGATTTAGCCCCTATTCAAGCCCCTTGAAATCATGTGAAAAACTAAAATTGCTTTGAACGTCCCAGATGTTTCCTTCCTATTTTAGTAACGATTTTCCTACTAATTTCAGATATCTCCTCGTATCTGTATTTAAATTTTAATATCAAGAAATCCTATTAATTATTTCGTGATAATGTACACCTTATAACAGAGAAAATAGCGATTTAACGTTTGTAGAACAGTATGGTTTGTTGGTCCTGTCAGATTAATTCCAAATTTCCGCAGGCTGACATGGCAAAACGTATTCGCTATACAAACGCGCCTGCGAGAGACGACTCACCTGTGATTTTCTTATGCGCACAACTTCGTTTTTTTTGTATGTTAAGCGCTTGACGTTGAAATAAAACCCCCAAAACTATACTCACAGGGGATTTTCCTCTTCTTCATCTCTTTGAAAATGCTAGGGGTGAAATAAAATTGCTTGCAATGGTGTCTTTGTAGTCTCCTTTTTTTCTCCCAAATGAAAAGAGAAAATCAGCATTTCGTCAGGAGCGTTGTAAAGTTGAAAGTTGTCATGGATGTTTTCAATATTATATATATATATAATAATTTTTCCAACCAATCTTTAAATTGTTTTAAAGAAAAAGTTTCCTTAAAACATGTATCCAAAATACAACCATTTCCGCGGAAGAAATTACTTTTTTTTAATTGAAAATTTAGTTTTTTGTTTCATTGTTCTCTTAACCTTCAAGCGGTCGGGGACGCAGTCTTTTGTTACAGTGGCGATCACGCGTAACTTTAAAGACATATCAGAGATTTTTGGGATTTAGAAAACAAATAATAATAACGTGTTAATCTAACACACTTAATTTATTTAGACACATTAAATTCAAATTAAGAAACAATTTGGTAACAAATATTTTGCTTAAATATAAAATAAAATTGATTTTATAAAATTACACCTATCGTGATCAAGTAATAAAAAAAATGCAGTTTTTATTATTTACCTGTATTTATTTCTTAATTTTAAATATACATATAAATTATACGTATATACGTTCTCTTTGGATTAGGAAACATTTTAACAGAATAAATCTGCCGGTCGCGTTGGTGCAGACGGTAAGAGCGGCGGCCTGCCGCTGCTGTGCCGAAACCGCACTGGATCCAGCGCTCGGATGGTTGTTTTTCTTTCTTCTTTCTATCTGTTTACTTTCTAAATATTTGTTATTGTTTCTAGACAAGAGTGTAAAATCCGACTACGAATTACCCCTCAGTCATGCCAGTTAAAGGCTGGGTAAGGCCGGATGCCTTCTGAGAAGAGTTCTAGGTTGGTCACTCGCCAGTCGGTAGGTTTCCTGATAGACTTATGGGTTGGCACATAACCAAGGGTTTATAGCTCGAGGGGGGTGCTGGCCTGGGTTTGTCGGAAGCTGATGACCGTGGTTCGGAACTCACGTTAAGCTGTAGGTCCAATCGCTAAATAGCCTAGTTGCCGATGCGCATCTAACCCTAACACTTTACCTTTAGAATAAATCTTACTTATACGTAAAATAAAATCCAATTTATAAAATTATCAAGTTTGATATTGAGAGCATTGAAACACTAACAAAATTTTTATTAGTTACCTATACTTAATTCGTTATCTTACGATTAGTTTTCTTCATCACCAGTTCATTCATTACCATAACATTCGTTGCAAAGAAATACAGTGTGCTCCCGGCAAATATATCTCAGACAAGCACACATTGTGTCTTGGATTGTCTCCTCGTTTTAGAGGAACATATTTTGCAGCTTCCTCTGCATACACTGGAACTTGCTTGTGCTGGTTCGTTACATGCGTTTCCGTCACTTATGTGTAAGTGGTCCTTAATTTTTCCTTTGAGTCTCTACATATTCTTTTATAAGCTGCATCAGCATGGCGTTTATTCCTTCCCTCAAGATTACCATGGCATTCGAATACATTTTTACATACCCCAAAAAAACTGATCCTCCCAAATGTGACTTCTACAAGGCCCTTTTAATAGTTAAACATCATACTACCGAATGATCTTCTCTTATTTCTGTAAAACTTCATTTTGGCTTAAATAATGATCTAAAAACCAATCTTGGTTTCGGGAAAATGCTGGATACTTTCTCTTTCTTAAAGGAAATAGAATATCTAAAACAAAAATTAAAAATTCTCTATCTTGTATACATAACCTATGAATTTGAACTTTTATGAATTTACTCTTAACTTCTTATCACTCATTTGCCTACATTAAAAAACAATTATAAATAATCTTTCTTCCTAATTGTGACTGTGTTATCTCAGGAAATGCATACTATTCCATCCATACAATTTTATTCATATATAATTTATATTAATTTCATTATCACATACTTATTTTTCATTTTATTAATTTACCATTTATTACAATTACTTACACAGCAACCTGGCATTATGTTTCTGCTCTTTATTATTTATCTTATTATTAGGTATAGCTTCATTTTTTATCGCTAAATGGCCTCTGCTGGCGATGCGACTTAAAATTCTCTCTCTCCCTCTTCTCTCTACATACTCATTTGTCAGCTGCATTCCGAATTCACTTTATTTGCCCTCAAGGTTACCATGGCATTTATTCCTGCAATATCTAGAAACCGAATTGCTTTTATGTCAATTTCATCGACTTCTTTTGTTTTATTAGAAAGAGTTATGATGCTTGACTTCCGTTTTTCATTTGTACTTTTATCTATTTCACCTGCAATGAAGTGATGATAGATCTATTTTGATCTACACAGATCTATTTTGTTTTTTGGCACATACGACATAAGTGTAGCCCTATGAGAAAATCCAAATTAACTAGAATATTCTGCTTTGCTTTTTACTGTGAAGCATTGGATTTTTTTTTTATTCGTGTGCAACGTGTTCACTGAACTAAAGTTTTATGAGTTTTGGCTAAATCTTCTACACTGGAATGCTGGTGTACTCATTATCAGTCGTCAAATGTCCTGTGCCTGAAATTGGTGTAATCAATCTCTTTACTACGTCCAATGCCGCATTGCTCAACTTATACCATCTAGTTGCTTACCACCATAAAGTTCAATATTCAAAACGTAAAACGTCGTTACATCTACTACTGGATAAAGTATGATTCCGTATTTATCAGGTTTTAATTTGATATATTTTTCGGAAAGGACAGTGCCCTCAAAAGCCTATTATCATTTCATCAATAACGACGTCCCGTCACACAATAAGGAAATAAACAGTTCTTCAGAAACTTCTCCAAAAATTGTTTTATAGGCGCCGCTTTGTCCTGAGTACTAATCGGTCTTCACCTATGAGCTATTTTTAATAATAAAAAATGCATACTTTGTTAGACGATATTGCAAAAATACTATCGAGAAGAGCATCGCACTTAATGTTTTAAACAGACGCGCGTAAACTATTCAACGTTTACGCTACGACTAAAACAAATTCTATATGTGTGTTACGGACCGTGCACAGAAAGGAGAAATATAGTATTGTCTACGTAGTGAACCTATAAGAGGCTACTAAAGGTGGGAAATACATATGAAGTAGATGTCAGATTTTATGACCGAAAATGTATTAATTGCGGTCGATTCGACATTGCGCGCCCTTTGAAGGTTAAGATGTATATGTTTCTGAATTATCTTTATAACTAAATGAATATTCGGTTTAACACAGTTGGAAAAATCAGTCATTCTACACAATCAAATTATACTGTTTTTAGATTATGCACCGTATTAAATAGAATGCAGATATTTCGTCCGCTGCTCAGTCATGTTTCAGAACGCCCGTCACCATAGATCACGCATTAAAAAACAATCCGATTAATATTTGACGTCCGGCTCGCGTATAAATAGCACCTTAAAAGCTCGAACTCGGACGTTTTGATAATTCGGAAGCGTGTTCGTTGCTATTCCAGCCAAATTGAAGCTCTGGAATATTGCCAATATTACAGTATCGGTCGAATTACATATTTATTACGTCCTCTTGCCGCCTGCGAGCTGGAAACTATTATTTATTCAAGGGATCGGTTGCATAGGTCGCGAACTTTGCTCCGGGAACTCGGGATGTGGAGATACTCTTGGAATCTTGGTGCGTTTAGAAACAGACGATCAAGATATCGGTCAAATTAATGGAATGGTTGAATTAATATATAGATATTTCTGTGGCTTCTGCGTTCACGCGTTTTGTTGTATGATATTACTCAACCAATGTTTTGTAATTCTTGAATTGTTCAATTACCTGTTGCGCATTTCATGTTGTTAAGCAATTGCACATTTAGAGTTGCATGAAAATTTGCATAACCAAAATATTCAAAATGCATGGAAAATTCATTCATGCCCCACCATGATATTACAATGGATGAATTTTTCTTGCTTTTTGAATATTTTTATTATTCTCAGTGGGTTATTCTCAGTTTATTATTCTCATTCATCGCAGGATGGCGTGAGATATACAGTACTACAGCCTACCTCCGATAAGGTCGATGTATATGGTCGTACATTTGGTCATGTCTTCAGCCGCTTTCCAAACGTTCAGCTCGAGTACGATGTGAATATTTTCGCACTATCTACTTTGTTGAACCTCGCCATATATATATATATATATATATATATATATATATATATATATATATATATATATATATATATATATATATATATATATATATATATATATATATATATCTTCTGAACTTCTGAACGACTTTGAAGTCATATTCCCACAATATATTTGTTTTGTCGAGACGATGGTTCATAGCTATGGTAGAATACGATAGGCGACCCTATAGTCAAGTTATTAATACATTTTTAATTTATAAAACTAAATAATTCCTATTTACACAATATGACATATGAACATCAGTTCTGTGTTATTGCGTTAATCAGCTCAACATTTTCATTATTTGTTGTAAAAAAAATAATTTAATATCAAATATTAAATAAATAGGGGCAAAAAAAGGGCAGAACAACGTCTGCGGGGCTAATATAGTATTTATATATTATTATATTTAGTATATTATTAAATAATAAATTTAATAAAATATATTTAGCTGAAACAGCCCTTAGTTGATGTAAATTCATTTGATGGAATTTCATGTCTCTGAATTTTTAGTTTGGTGTTTAAAACAGACATTGTCTTTTTTAAACACCACTGTCGAAACAATTGTTATGCAATTCAGTAAGTCTTAGTTATTTTATTTAAAAAAACATGATAATTTTATAACCTTTTGTAAAACAATGGTAACTTTTTTAACATGAAAAATCAAATATCTACTGACAACTATTTACGAGGAAAACTTTTTATAACTTTCACCATACCGTATCTTTCATAAAAATCATGTGGTCTTTTTCCCTGGTTCGACAAATTACAAATAGAACATGTTGTGAGCATTTGAACCAAGTAAAACTCCAATGGCGTAAAATATACTAGAATTTTAAATGGAACTCCGATATGAGAGGGGCATTTTCCCAAAATAGCGTCTTCTTCACTTCACTTCTTCTATCCGTATTTCTTCCAAGTAATTATAAGCCACGGCTCTTAATTTTGCTAAACCATTGTTGAAGAATTATGGGTTTTATAGTGGTACAAATAACACAGTTTAGATGTACTTGGTCTTCCGCATACTGAGCATTTACGGTCTGGAAGATACAGAGTTGTTCAGTCCAGCAGTCCAGTCTGTTTGGCTTTTCGCGCCTGCCTTTTGGCTGTGGTTGTCGTTATGTTATATAGTCGGATTGTCAATTATGTTCCTCGTGAATCTGCACAGCTCTGTTTGTCTCCTCACGCCATTTCGGGCTGTCGTTTGCCCTCTTTTCCCATTCAGGCACCCTTGACATTGAGTTCTTAGAGACGATTTTATGACATTTGTGTATATTATTTTTGGACCTCCCATACTTCGTTTCTTGTTCTTTAATTCGCCATAGAGGATCTGATACGGAATTCTAGTATCCTAAATATTTGACAGTGATCTAACCATCTCAGATGAGCTTTGATGATCTGGTATTCTATACTCAAATTGTTGGCTGTTTCAAGTACCTCCAAATTGGTCTGATAGTCTTACCATTTTATTCTCAAGATTTTCCGAAGGCAGCCTTATTTTTTATTTGCTTCCAATACAAGACCCAGGATTCATTTATATACAGAAGAGTCGAAATTACAATAGCATGGTTAACACTGATTTTAGTGTGTTCATTTTTATGTATGTAACGAGGCCGGCTGAAGATTTAGGTTCCACCTTACATTTTCAACGAATGTATTGTTCAGCATTGTTTACTACAACGCACTTCCTTTGTCCTGCGTTTATGTTGCGTTATAATCGATCATACTAGCCTAAATTAATTCTCGTCAAGTTGAAAAGCATTATGCAAGTTAACAAAATGCAGCTCAGTGCTGCTTTTTCAATCAGACTATGCACGTCTTGATTCTACTGCCTTTATTTTTTCATATTAATAGGTATCCTAACATGGTTTAGCAAAACGCGCTTTAAAAGATGTGATTTGGTGTTTAGTCGAAAGCTCTTCGAGTTTAGTATTTCACACCGAAGGTTTCAATAGTCAGTCCACTCAGAAAGCTCCAGCTTTCTAATCAGAAAACTCAGGATAAACTTGCAAGTTGTCTTGATCTTGATTGTTCTATATTATCATAAAATCTGCTAATTTTGCCTTCCCTTCGCAATCCAATCTTGACAGGCTTGAAGTTCAGACAATACACCTTTATCATGCACATCTTATATTCTTCGATATACTTGCGGCGCGTTTAATCTTTTCTTTTTAAAGCAAAACATGCGGAAAATACAGTTTTCAATTTTCCTTTTGGCGAGGTTGAATAGAAGGCTATCAAATATGCATTTTCGTTACTGGTTAGCAGATTTCTAATATTTATGGAAACGACGCTAACCTTAAGTTGGAAATTGTAGTCTATATTATAGGAACACTAAACGATCTTGATATTAAGACAACTATAATTGAATGAAATCTAAAACGGAAGCTAAAAAATAACAGACGTGCTTTTTGCTCCCATCGCGGTGGATGGAAAAGTATGGAGCTGGAACGGTGGACGTTTGGAAATAGATAGAAAAAAATAGGGAGTACATTGTAAATATAAAGCATATTAAAACATATACAAAGGGATGAAATGGAAAGGAATAAAATATAAATAAAAGTTGTTGTAAAATCATGGAGGATTCTCGAGTAGAAAAGTGAGACGTCAGAGCTATCTTGAGCCGAGGGCAATTCAGCATCTTATCTATCATGGAGATTAAGATATATGGGTTCAATACCAATTGGATTTTTAACCAATGCCAAATAGAATTTGCTATTTAAAATTAAAAGGCAGTTACCAGAAGATATATTTTGTGAACATACCTGCTTCTATAGACGAATCAGACATGGAAGTATAATGATGACACAAATGGGGCCAATTAAAAGGAATCAGAAAAAAGAGGCAACAAAAAGCAATCAGATAGCGAGAGTAAAACAAGAAGAGGATAGGGAACAATACATGCAGTAATTGAATAGTGGACTAAGCTCTATAGAAATAACATAGACGAATTATAGTAAAGCATAAGCAGAGAAATAAGGTAAACTGCGAATAGTGTGACTATAAAAGAAAGGGTGAGGAAGAATTAATGGTATGATGAGTTATGTTAACGAGAAATCCAAACGAAAAAATATCTAAGACAACAAAAACTTGAAAGTAGAAACTATGGAATCCAACAGGTTACAACTACGAAAAAAGTGCGAGTTCTTAAAACAAAAGTTACTTGATTTTTTATCATAGTAGTATAATCCTTCTTATAATTAGTATTTGTGCTGGAACCTCAAGTCAAACAACCGCAAAAATATGCTCTTTTCGACGCCTATCGTATAATCTCAGTCGTATGATCATAACGCGAGTTTTGCAACATTTTCTCAATACTGTGCACTTGCGGTCTGATTTAAAAATAAAACCAACGTAATTTGCAAACGCTACAACAGCATCTCCATGAGTTAAATTTCACATTGAAAGATTTATTATTCCTTGGGTAATGATGAAACAAGATCTAACCAAAATAATCATATTGATTTTAACGTTTTAAAAATGATGCCAGACAAATAATTATTAAAGAGTAAATGCTGACCTACCAAAATACAACCAATTCTTGAAATCAGGTGAAATCAGATGACTGCATTTTCTAAAATCAAAAGACTATATATCAATTTTTTTTTCCAATTAAAAATTATCCCATTAAAAATTATCAAACTGTCCACTTTGATTTCCTTCTTGAGAGACAAATAGTCAACAAACAATATTATTTGGGCGTCATGAGGCGTTTGAAAAAGAATATTTTTCCGGGCGAAACCAAATTTATGAAAGACCAATTCTTGGATTTTACACCACTATAATCTGCCATCACACACATCAACCCTTCTACGCAAATGATTGAGCAATAATTTAACGGTTGTCATCAAACAAACATCATATTTGCCAGATATACTACTCTACTCTAAGTACCTTTTTTGTTCCTCAAACTCAAATATGACTACATGGAAGAACTGTTCAATCCATTCAAACCATAAAACAGTATCTACAAACGGAGCTGAAGAGCATACCAGACACATATAAGAAGTGTTTCGATGGTTATAGGGCCTATTTTGAAGATGACAAAATAAACCTAGATGATTAACTAAACTCGAAAAGATTTATTACAAAATATCTTTTGATACCTCTTTGATTTATTTAAAAATAACACCTTCACTTGGAGATACATTCCTAACAATTTAAACCATACCTTCCATAACAAAATTGCTAGTTTAAACTTTATGGTGTATAGATTAATTAATTTAAGAAAGAATTAAAAGTGATTAGGGAGGTGACCGAAGTGAATGAATATAATAAGAACATTGTAGGTAGATTTATTAAAAAACATAAGCTTAGGAAATTATTGAAAGAACATTCGGCTTTACAAAAGGAACAGAACAACAACTTTATGATAATACCGTTCGATATCCAATTAACACGAGGGTTAAACAAAATTTTGAAAAAGTAGACATTAAAGTAGTCTACAAACTATATAAGTTAAGAGAAGTCCTGGATAGTCCAAAAGATAAAGTAAACCAATAAGAAAAATCGGAGATTTACGAAATTGGTTATCAAGATTGCGATCGAAGGTATTTTGAAGTTTAAAAAAAAAAGATCCATTTTAACCAGATCCAAAGAACATATTGCCCACATTAGGTATAGGAGAAATGAGAAATTATGTGTTGCCCAACATGCACTCCAACATGACAGTGGCGGCTCGTGGGTTTTTAAAGTAAGAAGGCGTAGAAGAAAATGGTATTGCTGAAGATTTTTTTTTGCTTTCCCCTTCTTCCTTTGCTATTGAAATCTTATACAGGAGGTGAACTAGGAAAAACATTTGTATTGTTACTACTTACAAGGACATTTGAGGATGAGCCATTCAACCGTTTTTGTCCAAAATAATTTGTTCAATAACTTTTTCATTAAAGTCCGGAATTAGTTCAATCATAGCACTCTCAATATTTAACATATCTAGCTAGCATTTAGTCCGTCTTCCCCCATTGAATTTCTTAAATATGTTTAATCAAGTTCAAAGTCGAAAAGTCAAAGACGTGTTCGCAAGGCGAATAAAATACGCGACACGAGACTTATCAAACGTTCCATACGCATCAAATCCTCGTTTAAAATTAATTACCCATATGCTCGGTCGTAGGGAATCTACGTCCAAGTCGCATGTTTTAGAAAGATAAACCCCCGAATTCGGGCAACCAACAAAATATGTAACGCTGTACATATCTGAGTACGTACGGTCGCTGGAGGTAAACGTCCGATCAATGATGTAAAAATTGTGGCGAGAGGCTGGAATTTTTATCCGCATCATTTGATGCTAAGGGTCGACAGACGTTCTTCTACATTTAGAGATTTTAATTTTTAATAATATCTTAAAATGAGTTAAAGGAAAGAAACTGAACGGAAATAAAATATGGTATTTTGCTCTGAAAAATTGTTTATTGTGATAAATACTGGAGGGACGGCGCCCCAACGTCCTCCATCACGAGCCGCTACTGCAACATGACCCTAATATAAATATTAGGAACTTAAGATGTACCAGTGTAAATAATAAGTGTTTAGGATGCATATGAAAATATCCAAATAGCTAAATATAAGAAAACCATGAACCGGTATAAAAGCACCTATTCCGTTCAGCCAACTTTTTGAATTATTAATGTAACGCTTGGTTAACTTCACGGTTAATGATTTTTCACGCTTTATTAGGCATGATTGTGATATAAATAGAACATAGTTTAGTTTTAGAATTAGATTGAATCATTCCCTAATGATACTGACATGCTTAGCGAACAACACATCGAGATAAATAAAGTGATCGTTAAATAAAGTGATTTATTTATTTGGTTTTAGAGGTTCTTCGAGTTTATTGTTTCACACTGAAGCTTTTAATAAAAAAGTTGATATGGATGATTAAAGCAATATGTTATGTTTGAACAATTTTAGACATTTGTCCGTATTTGATGGTTCATATATATTTCAATACTAAGTAGTTTTCATTGTATTGTCATTTTATAACTATTTACTACAATTGAGAAAAGCTGCTGAAGCTAGGGACATGGTTTATCTCACGACTATCATTAACTCAAGCTGAATCTGCATCTGACACAATAAGGAGAACAACTATTTCAAATTAGGTTATATTTACATCCAACAATATAAGTTTGTTAACAACTTACGATAGAAAAAGTTGCTAAAAATCGCGGTGTAAATTTTCTGGGCTATGCACAACGTATAAAACTGAAAACATAACGAGATTATAAAAAGATTATGCCTGAAAAATGAGTTAAGCTCGGGAAAAATCCCCCGAGCATTCATTCCATCTATGCCCCCACCACCCCCCAGGCACGGACATCGAGATGAGTCCTTATTTTTTGTCATCCGAGTGAAGACAGGCTCTATCCTGGAGTAGTGCGCGTGTCTAATTAGCAAACCTATTCTCTTGTTTCGTTATTCGATTGGAGAAAAGAACATTGTACGGAGAAGAAAACTGGATAATAGCCGAGAGTTAATATAAAAAAATTGCTTTAAGCGATCTTTATTTGTAATTATCAAAAATTACATGTAATTACTTCAGTTGACTTCAGTGTACTTCCTAATTATCTAATTTTGGCGACTATATCTGTTTTGCTGCTTATTTCTCTTCAATCCAAGCCATGGTTGTTTTCGCATAACATATAAAATTCATTTTCCGATAAAATTCTAATCCCTTGTTCAATTCAGTTTTTCAGTTTCTAATAGTAAAACCCAATCACCGTAATGAGAAACGTATCAATGTTACACCATATTTTCGTTATCAATGTTTTAAGGACTACTTGTGCCATTTCTCAAGTTATCCGGCTTGATTTTAACATCCTGTAATACATGCTTAAAAAAATATGAGTAAGTTAATTGCTCACAAAACAGGTAGCAAGTTCACTTGAAACTTAGTTTAAGCCTAGGAACTAGCTAAATACTCTAATTTTGATCTCTACTATCACCAGTTGCTCTAAGGCCGATAAGTTATTGGACATCCTGTATACATATATATATATATATATATATATATATATATATATATATATATATATATATATATATATATATATATATATATATATATATATTATTATTATTATTATTATTATTCACGTATGGGCCCGGGTGGACCACGCGAAGTACAATTAAAAGGCGTTTGTTGTTGTTAGCCTTCCTTTGCGCCCATACTAATTTCATTCTTTCGGTATAAGCTTTTTTTCTTTCGTCAGACCAAGTTGTTCCAGTCTTCCTACATTTTTCTCTCTGGCCAACCTTCCAAACGTCAACCTTGTGTCTGAAACAGCCTCTATCCTGAATTTCACTTTCTGTAATATTTGCTGATCTTAGGTCCTAATTGCAGCAATCCATTTAATTATTTCTACTTTAGCTCTACTCCTATTTTCATAAAATTCGACTATTTGTCTAGTTAGCCTATTTGGATTCATCCGTTTTATGTGTCCGTAAAACTTAAGTCTTCTTTTTCTCATATCGCTATGTATATCTGTGTATTGTTTGATTTCTTGGTTTTCTCGAAGTCGGTATGTTGTTGTATTTATTTGTTTGGGCCTATGATTTTTCTTATGATTTTTCTTTCCTTCTTTTCAATGTCCTCGATGTCTCTCTTTCTATTCAAAATGAGCGTTTCTGCCCCATATAGACATTCTGGCTTAATAACTGTGTTGTAATGTCTCAGTTTTGTGTTTTTAGATAGGCATTTTTTGTTATAAATATTTTGTGTCTCAATGCCGTTTCCATTTTTTGACATCTACCCTTTTTGGCCGCTTTTTCCAACCCATTTTCCATGATTATTTCACCCAAATATTTGAATTGAGAGACTCGTCTGATGTTACCATATTTTGTTTTTAGAAATGGCGTTCTTAGTCTGTTGCAGGTCATGTATTGTGTCTTTTCAAAGGAAATTTGGAGTCCTACCTTTTCTGCTATTTCTTTTAGGATTTCAATCTGTTTCTGTGCCGTTAATACATCTTGAGCCAAAATTGCTAGATCATCAGCAAACGCCAGACAATCAATTTTGATGTTGGTTCTCCCCAGTTTAATGGGCTGGTCAATATTCAGGGCCGACTTTTTTTCACGCCACTCCTGTATTACTTTTTCTAGAACACAGTTAAATAAGAGTGGCGAGAGTCCATCCCCTTGTCTCATTCCAGTTTTAATTTCGAAGGGCTCTGAAATGTCACCCATGAATTTAACTTTTGATCTTGTGTTAGTTAATGTTGCTTTAATAATTGCCAGCGTTTTCAGATCTAGTCCGTGTTCTTTCAAGATTCGGAATAAAGATTCGCGGTCTATAGAATCATATGCTTTTTTGAAATCCACAAATGTACAGACGAGATTTTTATTGTACAGTTTTTGATGTCTTAGAATCAACTTTAGATTCAGGATCTGTTCAGGGCAGGATCTGCCCGGTCGAAAACCTGCTTGATATTCACCTATTTTAGGTTCCAACTGTCCTTGTGCTCTGTCTAGTAGACATTGAGATAGAATCTTGTAACAAACTGGGAGAAGAGATATCCCTCTATAGTTGTTTACATCCGTTCTATCTCCTTTCTTGTGTAGTGGATGGATTAAAGCATCTTTCCAATCTTCCGGAATCCGTTCGGTTCGCCAAACTTCTTGTAGAATTTTGGTTATTTCCTTGATTGTACCTGGACCAGCGGATTTCAAAAGTTCAGCAGTAATCCCATCTTCACCAGAAGCTTTGTTATTTTTAAGCCGCTTGATTTGCCTAATTATTTCATCTTCATTCGGTAGTAATGAATCTGGGTTTGTTTGTTTAGGGTTTAGTGTTGGTAATTTTTTTAAAGGCTCAGGACAGTTTAGTATTTGTTCAAAATATTTCGCAAGTTCTTTGCAATATATATATATATATATATATATATATATATATATATATATATATATATATATATATATATATATATATATATATTTATATATATATATATATATATATATATATATATATATATATATATATATATATATATATATATATATATATATATATATATATATATATATATATATATATATATATATATATATATATATATATATATATATATATATATATATATATATATTGAATTAGTTTTCAATGTTGATAAACGAGCCTTTTTTGAAGAGAATGCCCAAATATACATTCTTATCCCGTGAAGAAAAGCGAGCACCAGCTTTTAAAGCTGCAAAAGATCGTTTAACTCTACTACTGGATAGTAACGCTTATGGAGACTTTAAATTAAAACCACTGCTTGGTTATCATTCCAAAATTCCAAGAGGAGAATAAAAGGAATTTCAAAATCATCTTTACTAGTAATTTGGGAGTCCAATAAAAAATCTGGTATCCCTATGAAAATTTTCCAGAATTGGTTTGTTGGTTAACATTTTTGCCCGTCTGCTAAACGCTACTGAGAATTTAAAAAACTAGAACTGGAAGCTTTCTCTAAACGACACAACGCATTTCTCCGGCCTAATAATATGCAGAAGTGGTTTTCCTGCCTCCAAATACAACTTCGATAATCTAACCAATGGATCAAGGCGTAATATGAAATTTTAAAACTTATTATCTGCGGTGGACATCTGCGGCATTTTTGGAAAAATTGCAATATCATAGATGCTGTAGCAACATCAATTTTTCCTGCAATGGGATGACCGAGAAATGTTTGACATAGAAGAATGTATGGCCGGAACTTAGCAAGGATGTTGACACAAGAGGATCCATTGCTGATGTCGACGAAATTGTCAAGCTAGCTAATGAAACACGGTTGGATAATATAAATGCGTAGGATATTGAAGAATGATTACAAGTTACAAAAGGTGAAAATCTTGCCAACAACGATCTTAAAGAATTAGTAAAACAAGTGCACGAAGATGACGAAAACTAACCTAAAAACTAAAAAAAAAAAAAACTTTTCTGAAGATGAAGAGCGAAAGCAACTTTCAACGGATCTTCTAAAAAATAGTTTAACCACTATAACGGAAATTATGGATCAGTTTATACAAAATGATGTGAATTTTGATAGCAGTTCAAAGGCAAGACGAAGTATCATTAATGAGATGCCTTACTATTGACAACTTGTTGTCGGTGAATGAAACAAGAAAATGCAAACGGCGTTAGATGACTTCTTCACTAAAAAACAAAAGATGTTAAATAAGAAAAAAACTTCCTCGTCACAAACAGAACTTCTTTACTCGAACTTTTTTCATTTTCATGAACATTTTATTAATAAAAATCGATATTAGCAATAAATAAATCTACAATTGAATTATAAATATATATATATATATATATATATATATATATATATATATATATATATATATATGCACTGATACACTGAAATAATGTTTGCCGCTATTTTGAAATAACATTCTTTAACATGGAGATATTGCGACGTTGTCGCATGAGTCGTGACTGATATGCGACTCGAGGGCATGATTCTTAATAAAAAAAAATTAACAATGTTCACATTTGATTAAATTGTTAATTTTTATTATAGCTTTTTGGTTGATGATTTAATAATTTTGCCTTTTTTTTCGGGGAAGCTCTTAGGATTTTTGACTCTTGTAAGGAACTTTTTTGTTTCGAATGACTAATTTACGATGAAATTTACGAAAGTTATTCCCTTACACCCTGTATATATAAATACACTTATATATTACTTTCTGTACATGTCTCACTTGCATACATAAATCTACATTGCAAATATTTGGCATGTGTCCAAAAAGTAGTAATGGAAAATGTCGGTTTCCGTCTACCTTACATAAATAATGATTTGCAGATATATTTTTGTATTTAATGCTGAATTATTTGGTGACAGCCAAGGTAGATTATTTTCGTTTCGTAGCAAGAACTTCATTGTTAGTGCCTTATGTTGTACTCATTTTTTGCAGCTTATCATTTTAACTATTACAACATCTTTCTGAGATCTTTCATCTGATTGGGTTTGACATCGTCGGGTAATTCGGGTAAAAACGTAGCGGAGACAATGCAAATCAACAGGTAATTAGCACATATTGGTTCCAGAACATATGGGTGACATAAGTCTTCAAAAGCACTAAATCGAATTCATTTCTAATCAAAAAAAATACCCGAAAGTTTGTTAAATATTGTAAAATATTGATTTGTAATTAGTTTTGCTTTTGATTTCTTCTATTGGAACCTTTAATGTGAAACACTTAACTCGAAGAGATTTACCACTAAAACACAAAACCACTTTTTTAAACTTTTCGACGCGCATTTCGCTAACCATGTTAACATCATCAGGAGGTAATTTCATCTAGATCTAGAAGATGATTTATAAGGATTAAATCATCTCCTGACGATACTAACATAGCTAGCGAAACGAGCGGCGAGAAATTTAAAAAAGTGATTTGGTTTTGTTGTAAATATCTTGGCGTTTAATACCCGCTTTTGTCAAAATAAATTATATAAAATTATGCTATTCATTGGAACAGAACCGATACTGTGATATTAACTAAAACGGCAAAGCCATTCTGATTTCATGTTAGTCCCAGAACAGGCATTGTATTATTTACATTATTAGCCCTTCGGCCGAATCAACTCACTTTAAACTAATAATAATAACAACTGCCTCGTCCGAATATTTTTGTTTTAGCCCTCGGCTATTATTTGGCTTTCTTCACCGTACATCGCTTGCAAGCGCACACTTTTTTCTCTAATCAAATAACGAGACAAGAGAACAAGTTCGCTAATTGGACGTGTGGGACTTGATCTTTTTGACGTGCTTGAATGTCAAAAATGAGGATTCTGTAATACAGTCATTTTTATATAGTAAATACAAAATATGAAGTTTTCCAATAAGAGTGTCAGAAAATTGAAACGTAATAACGGTTTGGAATATAAATGGCACTCATAGACTGATGTGTCCAGTACATTGTATCAATTCACTATGGGAAGATACATGATTCAGCAGCATATAGAAGGCGACCCCCATTTTAAGGAAAAATAATCTTTTCCGACTAAGTGCACTTCTGGCTTAACGGATTTTTGAAGACAGACAATGATGGAAATCATGTTACTATTAATGCCAATGCTACCGGATAATATAACGGATAGGATTATGCTATCAACAGAATATCTTTGGCATGAACTGATAAATATGGATATAAGCAATGTTTTCTTTCAACGAGGCGGTGTTACTTATCACACATCTCGCTAGTCAATTGATTTATTGCAAGAAAATTATGTATTAAATTTATTTCCTGGAGGCATTATTTCGCGAAATGACAATGTCAAACTAGCCACTAAGATCTTTGCGATTTCACACCCGTTTTTATTTTTTGTGCAGTTATGTTAAATTTCTGGTTTACAGAAATAAACCCCAAACAATTCTTGACCTTAAATGAAACATTCAAGTCACCATTGAATATATACCACGCGATATGCGTGATAAAGCAATCGAATAATCGAAATAATCGAAATAGTAGGTCTCCAGAATACATTTCACCAAGGAAGGCATTTAAACGACATTATTTTTAAACCATAATGACATTATTTGTTCTTCAACACAAAATAAAAGTTAACGGATTATCACTTGTAGTTATCATTGTGCCTCGTTTTAAAGTTCTGCTACTGCCACTGCTCTTTAATGTTTTGTTTAAAAGAAAACACATATAAAATTTAAATTAAAATGCGCATTACCTCACTATTTCAGGAAAAGCGTTTATACCCACAAGACATTCATATCAGCGGCAGCTCGTGAGGGAGGGCGTTGGGGCGCCACCCCTCCAGCATTTATCAGAGTAAACAATTTTTCAGAGCAAAACACCATATTTTATTTCCGTTCAGTTTCTTTCATTTAACTCATTTTTCTGGTTCACCTCTTGTATAGAGTTTCACTAGCACTAAAAAGAAGCAAGCTCCCACTTTAAAAACCCTCGAACCGCCACTGATTCATATGCTGTAAGCAGTGTATGTGGATTATATCTCTTCAGACCAAGTAATTAAAACCAGGTCTTGGAATTTAAAAGGCGAAATAATTTTCTTAAACATGCGGAGGGAATGAAACTATCGAAAAACTTTTGCAATTGGATTTTAAAAAAGATTGATCTAAAACGCATTAGACAATTCGCCACTAAGGCCAATTTGGCAATCATTATAATGCCAAAATATCTTGGAGATATTTGTAATGCATCATCGAGTAACCAAATATTTTAAGTTTTGATGAAGAATATATGTCAGGATGTCCAACTTTCTAAATGGTTTCTTCTAGTTAGAAATAATATGTCGTAAACTCTTCTGGTGCTTTTTTCTTTTTGCTGTTCACTCCATTATTTATTTAGGAATTCTCTCATTCTGTTAGCGTGTCTAAACCAAAACATTTGTTTTTATCGAATATCTGTCATATATTTTCATAATTCTACATATTTCTTAATTTCTTACTGTTTGTGTTTTTGGGTATGATTTACAAAGTACTTATCATCATTCAATACACTTATATATTATATATATCTAAACCAACTCGAAGACCATCAATCAGGCATCATCACACAGGTGTCTATTCTTTAAATCAATTCTGTGTACACTCTAGATCTCTTGTGAACAAACTGAACTAGTAAATAAACCAATAATAACACTGAACAGTAGAATAAGTTTATACCAAGACCACTATTCAGATCTTATTCAGAGCGACGGGGCTGAGCACATCATGGTCAGATTGATGGACATGTTGAGAAAGAAAAGACAAGTATGCAATATACGTTTGATAGGGATTTTATTATAGAGCTAAAATACGTTGATAATTGTTATCTATTAACCCACTCAAAGCAAAACCTTTAACAGATTACAGGACTTTATACTCTATATTAATAAACCTTAGATACTTTGTTTCCAAGTGAAGAAATTTACCTATACTTGCTTTAAATATAAATTACATTAAATTTTGTCTAAAAACGAAATTTCTTGTGTTGATGCATTAAAAATATTAAGAAACTGTTACGACTATGAACCTTTGCCAAAAAAGTGTATTCCAGTTCTAAGGACTTTAGGAATAGTATAGAAGCAATTGAAGATGGACTTCGTCCAGGAAGACCTTCCACATGAAGCAGTGAAGAAAACATTAAAGTGGGGTATTAGACATTAAAAATTAAACATTGTAGTGGGGTATTAGAAACATGTAAATATTACTGGAATATCATATAGATCAGTTCAATAAATTTTGAAAAAAAATTAAGGCTCTTCGTGCATCTTCTCGTCTTGTACCAAAAACACTATTTTTTTTTTTAAATATCGTCAGGTTCAAATTGCTAAAGAGATGCTCTCTTGGGATGATGATATTCTGAAATGCATAATTACTGTTGAAATCCGAATACATGCTTATGACGCAAAAACAGTTCAACATTCAAACAGGTATCTTGCTAAAGATGAACCAAACCCGGTATTAAAGTCATAAAAAATCACATCAAAGTCATATTAACTGTTTTCTTCGATTACCATGGTATTGTCCACAAAGAGTTCCTTCCAACTGGTCAAACATTTAATAAAGAATATTAGTTAAGTGTTAATTGTCATTTACGTGAATCTATTCGAAAAAACCGTCCATATTTGTGGCAAAACAAATCATGGTTTTTGCATGACGTAGGCTGCATTATTCGCCAATTTTTATCTAAAAGCCAAACTAATACTGTTCCACACGCGCCGCGTTCACCAGATATGGCACATTGTGACTTTTCCCTATACCTCGATTGAAGAAACCAATTCGTAGGCATCGTTTTGAGTCTATAGAAGCCGTTTAGAGTCTATTTTGCTACTTTTTGAAGCAATTTGGGTCATATGTCCGCAATTGTCCGAGTTGTGTTGGCTTCCAAGGCCTCAATAGTTGTTGATACATCTGCGTAGACCAGAGATTTAACATAACTAGAAAGAAAATAATATAAAGGCATTAAATAAAATGAATTTGGTGGCCAATTAACAGGTCGATTCCTCGAAATAATTTTCTCACCGAATTGTTCCCTCAATAAATCGATTGTTGCTTTGGCTCTATGACATGTGGAGCCGTCCTGTTAGAACCACATTTCCTCTAGAATACCATTAAAATTCGAATTTAAATAATCATTAATTATCCCTCTGTAATGATCCCCATTAACGGTAACGTGCTTTCCAGCTTGATTTTTAAAAATACGGTCCAATAATGCTACCGGCGTACAATCTACACGATACGGTGCATTATTCTGGATACAACGGTAAATATTTGCGAATTATTATGTTTAACCAAAAATGAGCTGAGAACGTACATTGGCGAAACATGTGCCCCCCAATGTGAGGGATGGGTGGGGCTTCCTCCAAGCCAATAACCAAATATATATATATATATATATATATATATATATATATATATATATATATATATATATATATATATATATATATATATATATAAATTCTCGGTCGGAAAATAAAAAAGAGGGAGGATAACTCGAAAACGAGGAATAATCCACTCATTCCAATCATCCCAATCATCAGCAACCCTTAACCTTAATGATAACACCGGTGATACGTTATGCTGATAATGCGTTATAACGTCTAGTATTCATCGTGGTTTTATATATGTATGTAGATAGGTCAAAAAAGATTTTATATTCTTCAATTTCTAATAAGGTTTGACTCGGGCTTATAGATATTTTAAGTATAAAAGGTTTAAGCTATGTAGAGATTTTTTCTCATTGAATCGCGAAGTAGCCACTGCATCCTGCATCACTGCATCCATTTGCATTTTCATTTATTTCTGTTGTATTTGTAACTATGAAATAACAATGTTGAAAAACATTAAAACAAATAAATATATAATATAGAACAAATAAATATATATTTCATGGTTTTTTTTATTCGTGCTTCTTTAAAATGTTGATCCTTAATCTCAATAGATTAATCTCAATATATTCAGATTTTACACGGTGAGCACTGTTCGGTTCCGAGTAGATCTTGGGATTGTTCATCTCTGACTTTATTAGCTGCAGCTTTATTGCTAATTCCTAGTGCAGAATAGTCTCCCGTATGTTAATAGTCTGCAACACTATCGTTCCGAATGATATACTTCAAATCATTTCTGGTAGGCCAATAGGAACATTTATGAACTAGGAACTGCATCTTGCTAATAGTTCAATATAGTTCAATAGTTCAATAGTTTAATATAATTACCATTGTTTAAAAGCTTTAACTAAATTTAATAATTCAAATATTCATCTGTGAATATATTAAAATATCTTATTACAAAATGAACTCTAGTAACTCAGATTTCAGAAGCGAAAGAAAAAACAAGTAAATATAAGAACAAGATGATTTTCGGAAATTTGAGGATATTAAGTAAATCTGGGTATAAAAAGATTACGACCGTTATAAGCTTCGAAAAATATCTCAGTTTCACCCCTCTGGCCCGGGGATAAATTCGTAATATTTTAACCAAATACGCCGACGCTCTCCAGCAACACGGTCAATTAGAAAATTTGTTTGAGCTGTCAACGTAATACAAGAAACTCACTTTTGATTTTGGTTAGTTTCGAAATTTGTATTTTAACGTTAATAATTTATTCCATGTTAGTTAATGAGTTATACATATATATATATATATATATATATATATATATATTTTTTTTTTTTTATTTCAGAATGCTTCTGCCCAGGCTGCATTGCAGGCAGCTCAAGCGCTTGCTCTAACTCAAAATTCAGTAACTCCAGCTACAACGCCCGCTGTGCCTGTTAGCAATGGCCAAGATATACAAGGCGGACCTAACACAGTGCTTCGGGTTATTGTAGAACATATGATCTATCCAATAAGCTTGGACATCTTGCACTTGGTATGTACACTGTGTGTTATATTTTACATAATCAGGGTTAGTAATACAGGGTTATCCATTTCGTAGATCGGAAAACATAACTCTGTATTTTGACATCTGTCAAACTTAAATGTCATCCAAAGTGTGATTTGTTTAGGTTTGCCATTTTACAGTATTGGTCGTTTAACCACCGAACAACGCTTTAGAATTGTTAGTCTTAGTTAAGTTTTTACAAAAATGGTGATTCTACTGTAACCACGTTTTTTCGCGCCTTACGAGCAGAATGTGGTCGCCATAATCGTCCTTCTGAGCGCACAATTTTCAACAGTCAAAAAATGTGAAAATACTTGGTCTGTTACGAATATGGTAAGACAAAAATCGATCGATGGAGAATATCGCTGCTGTTAATGAAAGTATGGCTGAAGACCTAAATTTATCGATTCCTCGGCGTTCACAGTCTGTGGGCTTGTCTTACGGCACATTATGGCGTATTTTGCATTTGGACTTGCATCTTCATCCTTACAAGGTTCAACTCACGCAAGAATTAAAGCCCGCCGACCCTGGAATGCGCCGAACATACCCGATTGGGTGCTTCAACATTCACCTGATTTTTCGAACAAAATCTTCTTCAGCGATGAGGCTCATTTCTCTCTCGGCGGATACGTAAATAAGCAAAATTACCATATATGGGGCCCTGAAAATCCACAAGTGATTGTCGAGAGTCCATTGCATCCGCAAAAGGTGGCTGTTTGGTGCGCGTTATAGTCTAGTGGTGTCATTGGTTCGTACTTCTTCGAAAACGAAGGAGTGACTGTTAACGTCAATTTTGAGCGCTATAGCCGTATGATAACCGATTATTTTTGGTCAGAAATGAATGATTTCGAACTAAACGATATGTGATTCCAACAAGATAGCGCCACAAGCCACACAACATGACCAATTTTGGCTTTGTTGCGTGAAAAGTTCCCAGGCCGCGTAATTACGAGATTTGGTGATGTCAATTAGCCGCCGAGATCATGCGATTTGATGCCGTTGGACTTTATTTTGCGGTGCTGCGTGAAAGATCGTGTTTACATAAAATATCCTCAAAGTCTTGAGCAGTTGAAAACCAACATTCGTCAAGTCATGGCCGAGATACCTGCCGAAATGTGTGGAAAAGTCATCGAAAATTACCTCAAACGGATTGAGTCGTGCAAGCAGTCACGTGGTGGACATTGAAATTATGTTTTCCACACTTAATGGCAAAGTCCAAGCAATAAAATGAAAAAAAATCATCGAAATCTCAATTATTTTTGTTTTTTTTTTCATTTTACTTTCTAAAGTACAAAATGGATAACCCTCTACTTCATAATATTAAAATGATGTATATATATATATATATATATATATATATATATATATATATATATATATATATATATATATATATATATATATATATATATATCTGTGTAAAATGTAAAAGTTGGATAGCACGATGTTTGTTGCTCGGCTCTTTCGTTGTTTGGCTTGAAGTATGACAGGTGAAGGTAACGGTGGATCTGGCAATATTGTTGGCTTTATCTTTATAGGGGAGGCAGGCCAGCATCTGATGCATCTTCATTACGAGTTTTAACTCCCTGGAATCATTTAGTGGTTCCGTAGCAATTCTTTTCGTGAACCGGATTTTTCTAATACGTTTTGAAAATAAGTGACACTTTCAAGCAACGGTGCGCAATTAAGTTTTGTGACTTGGGCGGTTTAAGGCATTCACACAACCGTTCATCAGATTTGGAACAATAAAATTTTGGGATAATAAAATTCTGGGCAAAAATGGTTCCGAAAAACATTTCGCATACTCAAAAGAACAACAGGAGAGAAACATCTTGACTTTTTGGTGCGAATTGAAAATTACTCTTATTTTCTGGAACGTATCATTACTGGTAACGAGTCTTAGATTTTTGAATAATACCCGGAAACGAAGGAATCGTACAAATCAGATATCAAAAGCAGGCTGACTTGTTTTTTTTGATAACCAAGGTATCGTCCATAAGGAATTTATACCTCAAGGCTAAACGTTAAAGCAGTAATTTTACCGAGAAGTTTTTGAAGGACTTCAAAATATTCGAAGCATGTATTCATTATTTTCAATTAATGCGTTTTGGCAAGTAAAAACATCCATATGGCTCCTCAGCCCTTTTATTCGCCAGACTTGAGTCCTTGTAACTTTTTATTTTTCCCAAAATTGAAAATTCATCTCAAAGGACACCATTTGAGGATATTAAAGAGCACAGAAAAGGCCGTAACGAAGCAGATGAAGGCGATTGGAGTATCTAAATTCCAGCACTGTTATAAAACGGGGAATGGAGACAAACCGTGGTAAGTACAGTGTGGTTACCCAAGGCAAGTACTTTGAAGAAGACAATGTAGAATTGACATTTCAGTTCAATAAAACATTATAAAAAACCAGTTTCATTGCTTTATTTACACACTACGTATAGCACTGAAACATTTATATGCCTACAAAGGTTACCAAAGGCTGGACATGATTACCAAAGCCTAATATATGAGGACATAAAATTATTATGGTCTTCATTAATGCCCGAATGCACGATGTGAAGACCAGTATGGAAAACAAAAAAAAACGATGAGGATTCTGTGACTGAGAAAACTCGTAATCTGATGGGATATATGAGATATTGGATATTGAAGAACCTCATCAGACTAACAGGAGTGCAGATCGAAACTGAAAGAGGCTGTTAGGCCACAAAAGAAGAGGCTTTTTTTGTGGTATGTAATTGTTGAATTATACCAACTTTTCAACACAAGTCACAATTCGGTGGATAGAAAGTCCTTCCTGTAGATTTTGAAGCAACTTTGGAGCAAGACGTAAATGTGTCATACTACTGAGGATTGAATAATGTTGTTTTCAACAGGTATTCCCCAAATGTCCGCGTGGTGGACTGTAAGGTGGACTGTACCCAAACATAACTGGTCTCCTAAGTTCCCTCTTTCCTTCAGTTGACTTTCTTGACTTGACTCCCCAATACACACATTTATTTTCTCTATAGACTCTTGAATATGTGAATAATATTTGAACACCTTTGAAGTTGTTTTTTTACTTTTTTTTTTGGCTAGAGACGCGTCGGGAGTAACTAGTAACCCCAGTCAGCATTCTCCTCGGGCTGTCAACCTTTGGGTTTGTGCTTAACCTTAGATATCTCGTGATATCTACCAGTTGGCAAATGACCAACGTAGGATCCCCCTCACAAGCCATCCGGCCGTACCCACCCTCGGACTGGTGTGAGTGAGCGGCAATTCCTTGTCGGATTTTACATTCTTGTCTGTTGAAATGCAGTATGCAGGCATCGGAGTGTCACTCTCCAAGTACTAGCCGCAACAAGCGACATTTTGACCTCTGCTGCATTTTGGTTACAGAAGCTACTAACCTCCCGGTCAACAAATGTTACTACTTTTGTTGTTCTTTATTGACTATAGTTGAGAATCGACAGTTTCTTTTGAAAATATTACTCAAACAACCGCTGTTTTCAAATGGTCATAATTTTAATAAAATTGCACCCTATTTTACCACAAATGTCATCCTTTATCTCCTGGATAGTATGGGATTTCATTTTATAAACCTAGCACAAAGTTAGTTAGAAAGTGATCGAAATTGATTGGTCATCCATCCTACAGCCCTGATTTGACATCCAATGATTTCTTTTTGTTTCCGTTCATAAAGACTAACCACGTAATCAACGATTTTCGACGCCAGAAGAAGCGGTTAATGCATTCAAAATGCATATTTTGGAGATACCTCAATCGGAATAGAAAAACTGCTATGAAAATTGGTTCAAACGTATGCAAAAGTGTATCCATCTTCGTGGGGAATATTTTGAAAAACAATAAAATCATTTTCAATGATAAATATTTGTATTTATTTATTATTCCGGATACATGAATAACGACGCCCTCGTACACTCAGTGTCCGTTGATAGTCTTTTTTAAAGTTGCTATCTCTGGTCACCATTCTTACGGCCGTTTTCTTACATCCGTTGTCACATCACGACTTATCACGGCCGCCAGATAACGACACCGCTTTTTTAGGAAACCGTAGCTTAACCTCGAGGCACGTACGGCAACGACGACTTATTTGTCAAAAAACTTTCGATCATGCGGTAATAAAATTTGCTTGTTTATAAATACTTTGATACTTGAAAACTGTCCTTTAATACTTGCCTTTTGAAAATCAACTTAATAAATACATATTATTCTAACAATACAATATGTATCATTAGTTTTGGATCCGCGAATAAAACATTTTTCAGCCGCGAATACAAGAAGTGGCCCCAATTTTTTAATCCGCGAATACTGAAAACGTGAATAACGAAACCGTGAATAAGGAGCTTTGACTGTATCCATTTTGGCTACAAAAATGTGATTATCATTTGGCAATATCAAAATCCTTTGGCGGTAACGTCGTGACATAGCACATCATCGATACTTTTCGATGATGTATTATGATGATGACCAGTCCAGCCCAGATTTCCGGGCCATAAAATTCAGCAAACAGTGACCTTTTGAAGATTTAATGGAAGTTTGGTAATCTGTCTAGGATTTTCTTATATATATTTCCTCATATCCTTTTAAATGGATATGTTACATTTCCATAAAAACAATGCTTTAAAATATTTTCAAAAAAATATTGTTTTACCAACATTTTTCGTTTTATAATGACAACGTTATTAACTCAAATAATTTGGTGAATATAGAACATTGACTACTAATGATCATATATAAAAATTTTGATTAATATATATTTTTTTCCTTTCAGATTTTCCAGCGTTTTGGAAAGGTCCTTAAAATCGTCACATTCACCAAGAACAGTAAATATTATAAAAATACTGCCAATGAACCTGGAATATTGATACAATTTCTTATTCTAGATTCGTTCCAAGCCCTGATCCAGTATCCAGACACTCAATCAGCCCAATCTGCCAAACAGGCACTTGACGGCCAAAACGTGTATAATAGTTGCTGCACATTGCGCATCGACTACTCGAAAATGTCCTCGCTCAACGTCAAATACAACAACGACAAGTCGAGAGACTATACAAACCCCAGCTTACCCACAGGCGATGGAACAGACGGTCAACTGGCCTTAACTGGTGGCTTAGCTGGTGGCTTGGGAGCTGATATTCTTCTTTTGGCAGCTCAACCTCGCTTAGCTAGAGAGAGATTAGCTGGTAAGGCATTTTATAATATAAAAATATGTTTTTCATAAATATTTGTACGTATTATAATTATCACAAATAATGTTTTCATATGAAGCATAATTAAAGAAAGCAAAAACTATTAGGAAAATACTGATGTCCATATAGATAGTTGATTCATTCGCAAAAATGTCTCGTTTGTCATGGTCTATTAGACCAATGCATCGTTTCTCAGCATTTTTGGTGTCGCGACCCACTAAATAGCCAAGAAGTAAAAAACATTGCGACCCCTTCACTACAATTTGTTAATTTGACGTTTATCAAAGTTTTACATCGGCCGGTTAACACGGCGACGATTCGTCCTTTTTTCAGTATCGTGATTTATGAACAATCGTTTTTATTTTTGAATGACTTATAAACTCCTACGAGCGTGTTCACATGCCTACAAATCGTGAAAAAAATGAATCATCTTTTTTTCTTTATATTAAATACCGAATCGTCTATGACGGATGTATTTGTGAATGGGCCGTTATACTTATACCCAAATACCGCACACAGCCACAAATACCGAACTACAAGACTTATGTAACCCCTTGTTCTTATATTACTTTTACCAGTTCGAACCTGTGTCCTGCACTTGCATCCACTTATAAAAGGACCCGCATTCAACCTAAGCGCGCTTAGACAGTTGCGTATAAGCTATGCGCTTTGGTTATAAAAACAAAGGGACGATACGAACAGTTTCATTGTTAATTACGTTTTTATGAAAACGAGTACTACTATTTCTTCTCTCACTCAGTGTTAAATAAATTAATAACAGTGTGGTAGTAAAATAAATTTAGCTGTAACAAAACAAAATGTGCCGTCTACATCTGGTGAAACAGTAAAGAAAAAAACCAGATTGTATAATGAAACATTTAAAATATGGATTCATTGCCTTGGATAACAAGCCGCAATGTGTTATTTGTTATCCGGCAATTAGTCCGGCATCTAAAAACAAAACACCCGTCTTTATAAAACAAACCATTGCATTTTATAAAGAGCAAATCACTCGTCTTGAAAAATCAACAAATCAACCCGTAATCAGTTCGGTGTTGCACTTCGTGGCGTACAGACATGCCTAGCAGTCAAACCGGCATGGTTGTAGGCAAAACTGGTGTTGGTGGTCCCTGACGGTATGAACTAATCTGACCGGAGGAGAACATCCTAGAGACAGCTCACCTTAGCGGAACGTTGGACATAACTCCCGGGGAGTAACGTTTGGGTCGGCGCGTGAAAGCCGGTGAGACTCCAGCTAGTAAGCGTAGCGTTGACACTTCGACTTAACCAAGAGAATAATGCAAATCCTACGTCAAAGAGGAAAGTCCTGTTAAGACCATTAGCAGCATCAATCATTTCCATCATCGGCCCACCTAAATAAAAGAATAATAAGTATAATGCTCCAAACAACATCAGAATCAGATAGGCGAATTTCACGTCTTATTTCCACTAAATCTGGTTCTCGCGAGCCAGGTTCGGAGCTGAAAGTCAATGAAATCGAAAAACTTCACACAAATAAGTCGATTAATCTCGAAGGGTCTATACCACCAATGACCAAAGACAGTCATAACCATGCCAAGTAGAATGGCAAATAAACATACAACCAGTCGTTATTCACACTGCTGGTAAAATCAAAAAACAAAAGCAACGGCCGTAAGGTCAGCTTACCCGATACATAAAAGCAGTAGTAGTGGCAAGTCGTAATGAGACTGCAGCACTTCAAGCACCCTGTTTCGTAGCATTAAGAGTGGCCAGGGAGTCTAATTGATACGGTCAATGTGATGATAAGTCCGGAAGAAGCATAAAAATTGAAAACTATACCACTTTCAAATGACACAATATCGAGACGTATTAATGAAATGGCAATGATGTTCACGATCAAATAATTGAAAAGGTTAAATTACGTGAATGTTTTGCCATTCAGTTCGACGAGTCAACAGAGTTGGCACAATTTTTGTGTTTTGTCCGATACGAATGCGATGAGTAATTAAAGAAAATATACTATTTTGCAAATCAATCGCTGGTCGTGCAACTGGCGAATGGACTCTTTTTATTGCTGCGACCAAAACGAAAACATGGACTTTAATAAATGCATTGCGTTATATACTGATGACACAATAACGGGGAAGAACAGTAGTGTGATAGCAAAATTAAAAAACAGTATTCCACATATAGAAAGGACCAACTGCTTTCTTCACAGAAATGCGCTTGCTTCAAAAAAGATGCCAGATAATTTACAAAATATTCTGTCAGAAGCAGTAAAAATCATTAATATTATTAAATGATGATCATTGCAGACTAGATTGGTTTCCACATTGTGCATAGATATGTGTACCAAATACGACTCCGGGGGTTGTCGCGAGGAAAAGTTCTAACGAGGCTTTTCAATTGTGAGATGAGTTGAAAATCTTTTTTACAGATTAAAATAGCTCATTTTCAGAGTTTTTACAATATGGAGAAACTTTATTACTGTTGCCTTACTTGAGTGATCTATTTTCACATTTGAATGACTTGAATGCGAGTTGACAAGGCCAAATAAACAAAAATATTTTACTAATGACAGACAAAGTCAATGGCTTCATCAAGAAGCTTTACCAAGATTTGGATTATACGCCTTGAAAAACGCAATTTTGATGCGTTGACTCTAACTTCGAATTATATTACCAGAAATATGGATTTAGAAAATTCTGTTATTGATCAAGTTTTGAAGAGGATGAAAGCGCATTAACGGAAATTGAAAATTCAGTTACTAGAAAATTCAGTTACTAGATGATTTGTCAAAAAGGTTGGTTCTCAATCCGTTTGATCAAAATGTTGGAGTTGCTGAATTGTCTATTGAGATTCACAACCAATTTATTGAAATATCGACAGACTACAACTAGAATTTTTAAGTTTTGGCATGTACGACGATGTGAATATGGATATGGACGATGTGAATATGGACAATGTGGAGGCTTAGTAACGGACGCTTTGAAAATATTGATGCCCTTCGCTATTTGTTACTTATACAAAAAAAGCTTCTCGTCTATGGTGGCTTTAAAAACTAAATATAGAAATCGTCTATTATCACTGGAAAATAATTTGCTTATGTGTGTTTACAATGATGATCCACGTATAGAAAAACTTTTAAGTAAAAAACAAAATCAACCATCGTATTAAATTATTATTTCAAACAAATTTGGCTATTACTTTATTTAAGTTTATTTTATTATGTTGTTATTACCTGGTAATATTTAATTTTCTAACACTTGTTTTTAAATTAAAAATTCTTTAATGAAATGATGTTTCGTATACGGGTTTCATTTTTTAAATGAACTGCGACCATCCATATACCTGAACGCGATCCCCAGGTTGAGAAACGATGGTCTAGTGTCATGAATAACTCATGTCTGTTGATCTGTTAGCTTTACAGTAAGAGGGTCCAATAAGAGGAGAGTTTTCCAATAAGAGGGTCAGAACTTTGAAACGTAATAGCGGCAACACTATTTCAAATGTAAATGTCACTCACAGTACATTAAACTCGAAGAAATTTACCACTAAACACCAAATCACTTTTTGAAAACTTAAATGGTAAATCTCTTCGAGTTTAGTGTTTCACATCAAAGGTTCCAATATAAGAATTCCATATTACATTGTTATTTAGGTCAATTCACCATGGAAAGATACACGGTTCAACAATGCGTAGAAATTGTTCGTTCCTACCATTAAAATGCACGTTCAGTTCGCCAGTTTTCCTAGCCTTGCTTGAAATTTATAGTCAACATAATCGACAACGAATGGTCTATTTATCGTCTGGTCAAAAAATTTAAACAAACTGGCTCAGTTGCAGATGAGCCAGTAAGTGTGAGTCGTCGGACCGCCCGTTCGTTGGAGAACATTGCTGCAGTAACACTGAGTGTACAAGAAGGTCCGAATTTTTCTATTCCACGTCGTTCTCAGGAACTCAAATTTTACGACAAACTTTACAAACTCAAACGATTACAATAGATTTTTACTTTATAATCTTTGTTGTAAGGCATATAAAGTTCAATTAACTCAACAACTAAAGCCAGATGATCATCATCTGCGTCGAACATTCGCGAATTGGGCTCTAGAACAGTTTGAAGACGACCCCTGGGGACTCCTTTGGGGAAAAAATAATCTTTTCCGACATAGCGCTTTTCCAACTTAATGGATTTGTGAACAAACATAACTGCAGGATTTTAGCCGATAAACATCCTCAAGTAATTCAGGAGTTACATCTTCATCCTCAGAAAGTCATTGTTTGATGCGGTTTTTGAGCTGAAGGAAATCGTGTTGCTGTTAATGGTGATTTTGGCCTGAACTGAGAAATGTAAATAGAAACAATGTTTTCTTTTAACAAAACGGTGCTACTTGTCACGCATCTCGCCAAACAATTTATTTAAAGAAAAATTTCTTGGACGCGTTATTTCGCGAAATGATAATATCGAACCGGCCACCAAGATCATTCAATTTGGATTATTTTTTGTCGGGTTATGTTAAATCTCTAATTTACAGAAATAGACTCTTAACTTCCTTTGGCTTATTTACAGAAATAGACTTGGAACTTGACCTTAAACGAAACATTTAGGCCACCATTGAAAATATACCACTTGTAATTATCTTTGGGCCTCATTTTAAATTTTTAACACTCTTATTAGGAAGTCTTTTAGTAGAAGTCGATTGTCGCAATATATTGGAAAATGATCTATGCAGTTCTTCTGCCTGATTCAGATCAATTTATTAAATATACGTGAGATTTTATGTTTGATTTTTTTAGCAAGAAATTAGCATCAGAAATAAACATCAGTCCATTAAAAATTGTTTGTGTATGTATTTTGTGAATCCAAGGCTCATTACATTATAATTTTAGAAATCTTCAATATTTCTAATGTAACTATTCATCATTATTCGATTTGATTCAATTTTTGTTTTAATTTGACCCTAGTTTATTAATAACCTTTATTTTTAGTTCAATTAGTGTTTACTTTTTTTATAGAATTCGAAATGTGGGTAGTTGTCATTTATTCATTAGGACTAATATGATTTAAATATTCCCTTCTTGCTGTTTTACAAATATAAAATTAAATTTTTATTAAAATTATTTTATAGTGAGCTAATCTGATATTCTAAAACAGAATGTGGTATATGTAATAAGAGAAAAAGTCAAAAAAGACGTATACAATGAGAAAATTATAGAAAATAGTGCAAGACAGGAAACGGTGGAGAAAGAAGTGCACAGAGAAGGTAGAAACGCTTACGATTAAGTAAGTTAGCGAAAAGTATAGAACGACCAGTTCTATAGCAAAATTGATAAAATTGTATTAAGAGTACCCATAAGTAACGCAGTTTTTCTTTTTTATTCTTAAATTTTAATATTTAAGTTATTTCTTAATATTTAAAAAATATTGACAATAACTTAACTTAACATAACCAATATTTTAGTTAAATATATTAATAATTAAAGTGATTATTGTTAATTTTCGAAAAAAAATAGGTGAATCAAAATTAGGTGAAAATGGAAGAGCAAAGTGTGGATAAGTTCCCTATTAGACATTTAAAGCTTTAAGTGTTTTTAAAAAAATTATGAAAGGTGGTTTTAATATTTTCGACAATATAAAATCTGGAAAACATGTTGAGTTTGATAAGAATTAGTTGTTGACTGAAATTGACGCTGATCCCAAATAAATCATCCAGAAATTAGCCGCAAAGCTTAAAACCATGGTATATAATACAACAGTGAACAAAAAAGTGAACACAAAGTACAAAGAAAAAGAATATGGGTGACAAATCAACTTTCGTTTGAAAATAAAATTCAACGTATCAGCGGTACACTCTTGTCCAGTCCATCATTTTTTCTAACAAATTAGTGGAGTTGAAAAGTGAATTGTATACAGAGATCCACATAAGACAAAGAAAGCATTGGTTTACACCTGGACAACCATCTTTGCCTTTGGTTTTCACCCTAAAAAATTGGTGTTTTTATCAGTATGTTGAAATTTTACAGGTTTTATTCACTATAAAATTCCGAATCCTAATGAAACCATAATGGCTGGAAATTATTGTGTTGTTAGCTTGACAGACTAAACATGGCTTTTATTCAAAACATCGAAGACTGATTAATCGAAAATGTATTATTCTGCAACATAAGAACACAAGACCTCAGAGCCCGAATCACTCAAAAAAAAATCAGAGAGTTGGGTAGGCTGGGAAGTGCTTCCTTACTCACCGTATTTTCCTGATACTGCACCATCAAATTACCATATTTTCAGATCTATGGAAAAAAATATTCTTAGAGTCCTACTGCGACAACTATCAAAACTACATTCGAAAACATTTAAATTCATAATCATCCACATTTTACAATAAGGGAATGGAAAGTTTGCCAGAGAGATGGGTGAATATTGTTAATATAAATGGAGATTATATTGTAGAATACATCTATATTACCTCTTATATAAAATAAAATTGTGTAGAGTGCAATTTTATACAAAAATATAACATTACTTATAGGTAATAACCCCTAATACATACTCTTCCGGACTGTACAAATCCATTATTATAAATGGCAACTATTCAGTTTCCCATACATACATAATTAAAGTAAATTATCTTCTGAAAATATTATAAAAACTAATTAAGTAAATAAATTACTGAATATTCTTTCATTCTTTAGATTCTATATTAGCTGGAGCTCCAGGTGTCTTGAATGGTCCTTTCGTGCATGGTCTAGGATCGCCTTTAGCTGCCCCGTATGCCGGAGGCGTGGCAGGTGCATTACCTGGATTAAGCGGCTTTGCCGCCCTTGGACAAACTGCTCCAGGATTGCGAGGACTTACTGCTCCAGGCTTGTCGTTGGCCACGGTACTGCTCGTTAGTAACCTGAACGAGGAGGTCAGTATATCAGACGGATTAACTGTAGTTTTGGTTGGAGTAAAGTAGTTATAGATACTTAATTCTAGCTTCTTCTAAACAATCGATATACAGTTTTTTTTGTTTAAGACTTGATATTTTTCAGACGATATACATTCATTTTCAGTACAATATTTATCGTGCTTTAAAGAGAGAGGAAGAACAATAACAATTTTCGACTTGAAACTATACCATAATTATTTTTATTTTCTTTCTAGTACTATAACTGTTCTATTCTTTGAATTCAGTATTCTTTACATCCTCTCCTTTGGGTGTAATTCTTTTAAAATCGACAAAAAATACCTAACTGTACATACAGTCCATTCTCTGTGGCTCAAGCTTTTAATTTGTTTTTGTTAACTTTTTCATGATACACATCATAACATTTCTTTTTTAACAGTTTTATTGGGGTATGGTTCTAAATATTCTAAGTTAAATTAAAGTTCTGCAAGTAATAGCTACAGTATGTCTTTTTCCTATAATTAACGTTAAGATTTTAATCAAAGTTGCTCTACTTGCTCTAATAACAGTTCAAATAAAAAATGCGCATGTATAAATATATCCCAGTTAAAATACAAAACAAAATCCGGCTTTTTAAAAATTAGTTATGGCAGTCTATTATATGCTAAAGGGATATACCTTGAATATTTGGAATAAGATATAAGAACAAAAATTATTTCGTATCTGTTTTATAGTAGGTGTCATTCTGCTACCTAAGTTTTAGGCTGTTTAGGCCTAAAGTTTGGTTCTTTACTTATATTAAATGAATTGCCTTCGAACCTGGGTAGGAAGTTAAAGGTCATCTAACTGATCCATTAACTTATAATTTTCCCATGAAGTTGTTTCTTCGCAAATGCAAAAGAAGATATGTTTGCGATAAAAGTGTCGTTGACGATTCCACTTGTCATAAGATTACACAATTCTAATCTTAGTGACACACCACATTCTGGACGACCGCCCCAGGCTGATGGAAACGAAATATTGGTGCTAATTGAAAGTGAATTGCATAGAATTCGAGAAATCTGAGAAATTCTTGGAACCAACCAATCAGCAGTACTAAGGCGATTACGTCAATTTGGAGTGGTTAGCAAGGCCGATGTATCGAAGGCGCATGAGTTTACAGAGAAAAATGTGAGAGATCACATTTCCATTTGGGATTGATTCTCTATTGGAGCGCAACGACATCGATTCGTTTTTAAAGCGTATGATTACAGGTGATGAAAAGTAGATTGTGTTCAACAATGTTAATCGTAAGAGATCGTGGTGTAAATGCGTAGATACCCCTTCAACCAGCGCAAAAGCCAATTTACATCCGAAGAAGGTTAGGCTATGAAGGGAATCATTTATAATGTGCCGTTGCCTAAGAACTAAATCACTAATTCGGAGAAATGCTATTCATAACTGGGTGAATTAAAACGAGCAGTAGACCAGAAATAACCTAAATAACTTCTAACCGACAGAAAAGGCATTGCTTTCCATCGAGACAATGCTAGACCACACGTGTCTTAAGTCACCTGTCACAACTATTTACAACTTGACTGGGATGTTTTAGTCCATCCACCGTATTCTCCCAACATTGTGTCCCGACTACTACGGAATATATATCTACCGGAGGGATGGAGAAAGATCATCGAACAAACGGTACATTCAACAAGAAGTTTTGCTATGCAATTGGTAGGACTGGAGGGGAACCGTTTATTAAAAACTGTTACCTGAAAACTAGACCATTAATTCGGAGAAATACTTTTCACAGTTAAGTTACTTAAGCGAGCAGTCAACCAATGCATATGTCTTTGGTTAGCCGTCACAAACTTTTACAATTTGATTGAAATGTTTTGGTCCATTCACCGTACGTTCTCGACCTGGTGCCACCCGACTACTAATTATTTAAATCGCTTCAAAACATCCTAGATGAATAAAATTTACTTTCGTGAAAGACTTGAAAAATCGCCTGGATCAATTCTTTAGCCAGAAACCTTAGGACGTCTGTGAGTGCGGGATTATGAAGCCACCGAACGGCCCATTCTATACTGATTAAATGTAATTTTTAGAAAAGAAAATTTTTCTTCTATTCTAAAAAAATGAAACGAACTTTGGATCAACTCAATACATTCTTGTAGTGTCGGTTTTATTTTAAATATTTTTAATTCCAACACTAACAACTGCTAACACAGTACGATTATAATTGGAGTAATTTATATTCCACCAATAAAATTCTTACTATAGAAATCACTTAAAAAATAAGAATATACATTCATAAAGTCTAACATAGACCAATCAAAATTAGAGCAACGTATGTATATAATATTTCTAGACCTGGTTAAAATCGTTTAGAATATCCAGAATAAACTACATCACAATATAGTTTTTATTTTACAAAATTTACAACATGGACTGTTTTTGCTTTTTTTATTTCTTAAGCAATAATCAGGGTGTAAATATTATTCGTTCTGTGGAATTACATTTACACTTTATACATAGATGTAATAGATAATAAATTAGTTAAATTAGCTAGACAACATTTTCTCATGGCGTTACTTTTATTTTAATAAAATGCAATACCCTCTTCACTTTCAGTATATGTACAAATAAGTTTTTGGCATGTGATTTTAACATGTCAACTAATAATCGTAGAAAGCAATAATAATAGTATGTGTTAAAAAATTCGTTATTGCTATATATTATTTTGAGGGCTTTTTCTAATGAGCATTTTATAATGAAAAAAATATTTTTGTTCGTATTTCAGATAAATCCCTTTACATAAAGCTATCAAATATTAAACAGAAGAAGCCATTAAATGTTCGGCCATTCGAGGTGTGTAAATAAACCAATGACAGTGATTTTGTTGTAATTTTTTTATTCAGTGGAAATTACATTTCCGCATTATCTCTTTTAAAGTAGTTGAAGTGGTCTGTCCACTCTTCTTAGCACTGCTGGAACTTAGATTCTGGAATCATTTTCTGCTGGTCGGTTACGGCCAGGGTCCAGTTTCCAGGGTCCCCAATGTCCCAAAATGGTATCTTTTGGGCGAATTTTCAATCTTGGAAAAATCAAAAACCACCAAGCACTCAAGTGTGGTGAATAAGGGAGCTACGGAGCCACAGTAATATTTTTTTTAATTGCCAAAAATTCGTTCATTAAAATTTTTGCTTTTGATCTTTGATTTGTTTATTCTGGCTTTTTTGGGTGGTGAGGTTTGAATGTGCAATTCATGACTCTGGTGTTTCGTTTCCGTGTCGTATTCAAAAATCCAAAACTCCAGTAATGACACTTCCAGAAAATAAGGATAATTTTCAATCCGCACCAAAAAGTTAAGTATTTCCTTCCTGTTGCCATTTTGATCCTGTTTTATTCATCCCCAATTCGTTGGTCAAAATTTGAATAACAGTTGTGCGAGTCAAGTTCAACTCTTCCCAAATCATTCTGACAGTTAACCGACGATCGGAACGCACAAGATCCCGGATTTTGTGGACATTTTCATTCCTTCTTGCAGTTGAAGGCCTTCCGAGATTCATCTTGAATCGAGTCTTCGAGAATACCTTAAACCACCTGAAATCATTGGCTCTTAACAAAATACTTTCTATAAGCCTGAGGAAGTTTTGCAAAAGTTTGCGTCCTTTTTGGACGTTTTCTTCAGTTCCAATTTTCTAATTAATAAAGCTTGTCTTGGTTCATCGTCAATATCCTCTCTGCCAACACGGAATTGAGCATCAATAACTTTCTTGCTGCTCATTTTTTTACTACCATTAACAATTTAAATTATTTCAACCGACGGTTTATCGTTTCTGTCAAGTTTTTTGTCATTTCGGATAAAATAGAACACAGCACCTGGAAATGTCCTGGTGAAAAAAGCTTAAATGTATCATCATATAATGTAGATATTCCGTCAAATATGGCTTTGGCGGATATGCGAAGATTCGACCAATCACCTTCTCCTTTGTTCCCCAAAAAAATCTCCATGCTCTTTCTTCCCAAACTAGAAAAGAATCACCTCTAAACACCAAATCACTTTTTTAAACTTCTAGACGTGCGTGTCGCCAACCATCATCAGGAGATGATTTAATCTCAAATCTCCTGATTTGATGATTTAATCTCTTCGAATTAAGTGTTTCAGACCGAAGATTCCAATAAAAGAATTGGTTCATTTTCTTCACTGTAAATTATCTTTTCCATAATTTTTCTACAAAAATGTTTTCACAATGAAATTAAAGATATCGAAAAATTACCAAAAGCACTTATGTCATCAAAAATCAAGCACATGTTAACCTAAGTCAAAGCAAGCACGCTATTTAAATGGATCCCTGTAGATAATTTTTAATCTCGCTATTAAAAAATCCAATAATGTAATGTTTAATGTTAATTTAGTGTTTAATGTTAACTGTCACAAACAAAAACTTATTTGTATTCCTAATATTTAACTAAATATTAGGAATAATATTAATTTTGCACACACCCTTTAAAAAAAATAAACGTAAAGCTTCGAGATCTACCATTTTTTCAATAGTTTTGGCAGCATAAAGGAAAGCCATTTTTTTTAGATAGATTAGGTACAAAGTAAAACTGACGTTCTAATATGCTGTTTTTCTTTTTTATATTTGCTGCCCCTCCGGCGGCAAAAAAATACCGCCTACCTCTCTGTGCCACGTCACATCCTCCTGTCATCTTTCTCTATCGTAGATGGTCACGCCTGACGCTCTCTTTACACTATTTGGTATGTTTTCACACTTAATTATATCGTATTCATTTTTACAGAAAACCGAGCTATGTTATTTTAACTAACATTTTTCTTTGCCGTTATTTAACAACTTAACATATTTAACGATTAGGACGTTATTGCTAATTAATATTAGTCACCTCTTGATAAAAATGAGACTTGCAATGGAACAAGTTAAAATAACAAAGTTTCAGACAATTCAATTTACATTATATAAGAATCCAAGGTAAAAAAATCATTAGTATGTCCTCTGAATGTTCTGAAAAGAAAAACCAATACAGTATATATGTATATCTAAAAATCCTTTTCTATCCAATTTTGTTCAACCATATAGAAAAGATTTATTGATCACAGACTTGACATTTTCACGAATTGAATGATTGTACTAGACGTCACTAGACATCAGAACTTTTAATATACAGCCGTGTTCAATGACTGGATTACAATTTTTAGCAGAAACCTGTTGCCAGTAGATGGTGTTGCAAAAAGGTTACACTACGAATTGGACAATAAACGTTAATACAGCTTAATACAAAGATTTCTAATTCTGAATGCAACCTAGACCCTTCCTTTTAGTCAAAATTATAAAATCTGGAGTGGCAGCATGGGGGTTTATAGCCTCAATGATAAATAACCATTCATTCATCAATCATGACCACACATTTTTCCGACCTTGAAGGGGTTCATTTTGTCGACCGTTAACCATAGAGGCACACTATCATAAATCAACAGTTCCAGAAGCAGGAAAAGTAAAAAGATAAAAAAAACTGAACTGAAACTTTTGTTTCACCAGAATAGCGCCCCAACTCGTACTAGGTACGTTAGAATTACCCAGATTTGGTCTCCAACTATATTAAGATGTTCGATTATTCTCAGGGAAATTGTTTTTCTGATAATTTAATAAATTAAATATCAGCGGCAAAATGAAACAATGCACAAGAAAAAATATTTTCCCAAAAATATCGATGCCTTATATCGAACGTGTCAACCTCTTAGATGCTGAATAAAAAATACTCTCAAAATTATTCCAGAAAACAAGGAGTACTACAGAATTAGAAAACATATATATATATATATATATATATATATATATATATATATATATATATATATATATATATATATATATATATATATATATATATATATATATATATATATATATATATAACCCCACATATGAATGCAAAGTGTTACACATCATTAAAATAAAAGAAAACTGTTACTGTCAGTAGAAATCAGTACAAAGAGTATGAAATTCAGAAATACGTAAAATTATGAAAATAGATGAATCTGACAAAAACAATCGATTTGGTTGGAACTCATAAACAGAATGCACTAAAAATGACTCCCCCAAAACAATACTGCAATGGAGGTCTTTTGCAATACAAAAGAAGGAGATTCAGGGGAATCTGGAAGAAAGGTATAGCTAAAGCAATATTCAAATGAGATCTTAGAAATGAAGAATTGGTATAGGTATAGAAAGGCTTGGTATAGAAAGGCTTGGAAGCTAAGCTAGCTTTTCTTGTCTAGTTTTAGTACCTACTACACCCTATTGATAAGGAGTGTCTCTAATTTCAGATTGTTTATTTATTATATTATAACAATTTATTATTTTTTTTTTATCAATTAATAAGTCCCTACTTCCCTACTTAAAATAATATAATATTTTGGAGATGCATGTGGATTTTTTTACGCCTGTCAATATTTTACTTCAGATATTCTGTATAGCCTTCATTTAATCCTACAACCCAGGTGACTAGTGATTTGTAAAAACTTAGAAACAATAATTTTTTTTACATTGAATTATTTAAAGGTTGTATCGGTATCATTTGTTACCAAAAATATTACTAAAATTTCCCGTAGATGTGTTATCAAGATTTGTTCGCCGTTATTTTTATTTCCGACGAACAAAAAATATTTTAAAAGCACATTTTAAACACATTTGATTCTTTAAAAAAAAATAATTTTCGTTTCCATTTCATCAACAATATTTTCCATAAAAAATCTAGGATATACAATTCTCTTCTTTTTTTCTTGCATGGCATCTATTCCGATGGAACTATTTATTAATATTTTTATGGGGTTTATTTTTTTTTCCTATGTTAGGTTCAAAATATTGTAGGTCTAGTCAAATACTATGTCACGTGGACTTCGGGATTCAATGAAGGCTCTGTTATGTTCATATGTTATAGGTTACCTTTTTATATAAAGGACATTGGCTAATTACAGATTTGAAAAAATCGTAAATTCTGATCAGAAATCAAAATAGTATTACCTTCATATGCGTATTATTTGCAAACAGAAAATGTATTGATCACAGAATTAGTACATCAGTAATTCTTAAACATTGAAACTTGTACTGACTAACCAATGATATATACGTGTACAAAGTATTGATTCCAATATTGTAACAAAGTCTGGAGGAAACAACAAGTTTTTTAAAATAACTGTGTCAAAAAATATCTGATATTTTTTAATACGTCTTTGGAACAGAATATAAGGACATACTATGATATATGACAGAAAAATGTTAAATAAAGTTGAAGTAAATTGAGTTTGTTTTAACATCATTTTTTTACTATTTCATTATGTTTGTATTTGTTTTATTTTATGTAATCGTTTTTTATTTATTTATTTAGTCCCTTTCTTATTTATTAAGCTTACTGCTTAGATTCATTTGTCATTCGATTAATTTTCAAATTATATCTATTTTTCCTCGATTGGTTAAGTAGACCCTTTTCTGTTTCTATTTTTGTGTGCTATGCATGATATTTTGTGTTCCGTCTTTTAACGTTTTTCCATTATTATTTTTTTGTTATTTAGTGAACTTATTCTACCGTTTCTCTTTCTCTTTCTAAAATAGGCCGTCCATTTAGTGATTTTGATTTTTGATTGTTTTCCACGATTTTTTAGATTTTTTCGTTGACACGTCATTTTTAAATTTTTTTATATCACCATCGCAGCTAGCAATAAGAAAAATATTGTAAGAATGCACTGTAATTATAAATATGTTTTAGGGGTGTATGGCGATGTACAACGAGTGAAAATCTTGTACAACAAAAAGGATTCGGCTTTGGTGCAACTTGCTGAACCACACCAGGCACATCTTGGTAAGTAACCCGCTAGGTTTCTTGGTGACATTAAGTATTTTATTTTAGTTACATTATTTCCAACATATAATAATAACATTATATTACAACAAAAATTATCTGTAAACAACTCTATATTTTTTAAAATACTAGTTCCAGCAGATTTAATTGTAAACCAAAAGTACAATTCCTCTAGCTGGGAATACTTGTGCTAAATAATAAGCTTCTTAAATGCCCAATATTTAATGTATTTAGTAATGTTTGACGTTTATTCAAAATTATCAACAAGAAGTATTCGGAGGGAGCAGATTCTATTCGAAATAGAGCATTTTGTACATACAAAGTATCAACAATCATCTTTATTAATTAAATTATACTTCTTTCTTTTGATGCATAGACTTTAACTGCACCAGTGACACTTGAAAATATTCTAGCACGTCTTAACCTTTTGAAACAGAATTTATCGCTTGACAACGTATGCAAAAGACTCGTATACATGGGTATTACTGATTAATCATGAAAGTAAAATAAATACAGCCAATATGAAATACCTATGGAGAATGACAAGAGAGACAAAACTAAACAAAATAATGAATGAAGAATTTCGGAGCATGACAAAACAACATATCACTTTTAAACTAGGAAAGAAACAACTAAACTGGTATGGTCATATTATTCAAATCAGCCCAGAAACGCTAATCAACAAGGTTATCGAAGCAGGAAATAATAAATAAAGAAGGAGAGATAAACCAAGAAAAACTTGGCAGGGAAGATTACAGAAAATAATATAGAAGAACAGTATAGGAAATGAGAAGAATGGCTCAGGATTGGAACAAACAAACAAATAAATCTAGAGTAATTTTACGAAATCCGACGTCTTATCGAGCTTAAGATATAAGGAGAAGAAGAAGAGTTCAATATTTTTAACACTAATAGACATAATATTCATATTAATACGACTAGCATTGGTAGCCGCCCGCATGTCAAGTCAATGTTTTTGTGGTTTTTTCAAGAGGATGTGGAGTTTCTTGAGGATTGATAAACCATAAATGCTGACACTCCTGTAATTGTCAATACTTTGTTTATATAGCAACCCTTATGTTAAGGTTAAAAAAATTAAATTTCATAATAATCAATAAAAACCGTTATATAGCAACAAGGCAACATTTAGTTATTGATTTTTTTATTTGAAATATAAAGAACTTTTTACCTAAGTGTTTATATCGTGTGAATAATTATCTATAACTATTTTCTGTTCTAAACTCAAAGAAATTTACCACTAAATACCAAATTATGTTTTTAAATTTCCTCAAAGTGCGTTTTGTTAACCATGTTATCATCATCAGGAGATGATTGAATCAAATTCTAAAACTAAACTATGTTCTATTTATATGACAACCGTACCTAATAAAGCTTGTAAAAATGATGAACCGTGAACCTAACCGTGACATTAATAATTCAAAAGATTATCGAATGGAATAGTTCCTCATCCCGGTTCATAGTTTTCTTACATTTTGCTACTCAATTCCGTTCATACGCATACACTATTAACAACTCTTAAATTACTAATATCTATATTAGGGTCATGCTCGAATACACGTTAGGCAACACAAGATTTTTCAGTTCTCCCATATCTTATGTGGTACATATCTTATATCTAGTTAATATGGATCTTTTAGTTTGCCCAACAAACTGCCAGAATATATTTTCTATTAATTTAGAAAAACGTTCTAGGCCTAAAATCCTTAAAAGATAGAGAAAGTCTTCTAAAAGTTCCATTTTCAGTTTTGCACATTGGTTCAGAGAGCTTATGTGAAATTATACATATTTATTAAAATATTTATGTATGTAAGTTTTTCTTCTTAAACTTCTTCTTTAAACTTATGTATATAAAAACTCAAAACAGTATATTATTCATTTAATTTGAAATTGGTTCTTTTCGTAATGTTGAAATGTTTCAGCTATAACACACATGGATAAGCTGAAAGTGTTCGGAAAGCATATTCGAGTCATGCTAAGTAAACATCAAACAGTACAAATGCCCAAGGAAGGCCAACCTGACGCTGGCCTAACCAAGGACTACAGCCAAAGCCCATTGCATCGGTAAGTTCGCTTTTTTTATAATCCAATGTAACGAACTAGTTATTTGCTATTGTTATGTTTAGGTTCAAGAAACCGGGTTCCAAGAACTACCAAAACATCTATCCACCATCGGCCACTTTACATTTGAGCAACATTCCAGCAACGGTCAATGAAGAAGATATTAAAAAAGCTTTTACAGAAAATGGTTTTACTGTTAAAGCTTTTAAATTCTTCCCGTAAGTCTATTATTTTATTTAGTACTGTATTAACACTGGAATTAAACAATTTGCATTCTTAAATAAATCAGGTTTATATATTTTAGTTTCCAATTATTTGACTGTTCTTTCAATCAAACTTTTTGGAAAACTTTAAAAAATCAACCATTTGACTTCAAATTTAGGTTTCTTTGAATGTGAAGTAACATTAGGGTACCCACAAGTAACGTTTTTTTTTCGACTTTACAAACATTGTCATCTACAGACAATTAATTTTAAAAAATTAACTTAATATAATATATCTTATATTTTAGTTAAATAAATTGATATATTGTGTGTTTATTGCTAAATTTAAAAAAAAATAGGTGAACCCTATAAAAATAGAAGAGCAAAGTCTGTATAAGTTCCATATTTGACATTTGATGCTTTATAAGTTATGAAACAATGCCACAAATGTCATTAATCCTGGTGTCTTAGATAGCAGAACATATCAATATTGGTTAAGAAAATTACTCATCTGGAAGTTCTGTTGAATTTGATAAGGATCTATTATTGGCTGAAATTGAAACTGATCCCAAACAAACCCCCCCAGAAATTAGCCACAATACTTAAAATTTCATGATCCACAATACAATGATGTTAAATACAACTGAACAAAGTGCAAAGAAAAAATAATTTAGCAGGAATTATTCACTATGAGGTTATTCATCTTAATGAAACCATAAGTGCTGAATATTATTTTGTTCAGCTTGGTAGACTAAATATGAGTCCCTACATTGCTATGATCAATTTAGAGCCAATGTTTAATCACTCCTGCACCCCAACTATATGAAAGAGTTATCCAACCCTACTTGGCAACCCATAGATGGGAGATTTCCGCCAGGATACCCGAACTATTTTGGAAATTAGTAAAGAACCACGACGACGGTCATCAGCTAGCACTTAATCCCGATCAGCACCTTCTCGGGCTATCAACTCTTGGTTTTGCACTTAACCTTAACTTTATCGAGAAACCTACTGAATGACGGGTAACCAACGTAGAAGACCTCTAGGAAGGCATCCGGTCTTACCCAGCCTCTAACTTGCATGACTGAGGGGTGATTCCTGGTCAAATTTTACACTCTTACCTGTTGAAATAGGGTACGCAAGTCTGATTTCTCATCGAAAGGTCACCGGTCTAAGTACTAATCGCAACATATGATGCTGCGTTTCGGCCACCAAGTGCAGACATCCAGTATGTAGTGTATACTGCAATAGATCTTGCACTGAATGTACAGGGCTATTTCTTTAATAATATACATTATTAGTCATATACATTTGTTTTTTTAATTGAAAAAGCGTTTAATAACTCTAATTATGTAATCTATTCAGAAAATACAAAAAACAATAAATTAAATATATTCATTTCCGAGTGGTTTTAGTTGAAGTTCACATGTTTGCACTTTGAGAGCTGTAAAGGATATTTTTAGCTAAAGATATAACAGTATAACCAGGTAATCAGAATATCGTCGTTTACACCTCTCGAAGTGCATACATGCGAACTTCAAGTAAAACCATTCGGAAATTAATATATTCAATTTATTGTTTTCTCTGACGTATATATTTTGAAGTATATTGATTATTTAATGTCACTGTCTTTTTTATATTTCCCGAATAAGTTATATAATTAGAATTATTGCACGTTTTTTCAATCAAAATTTGTATGACGAATGACGTACATTTTTTTTATTTTACTAATTATTTAACACTAGAAACTGAAAAAATATCTTGCAACTTAATTATCAGAAATTAATAACAAAATAATTCTAATACTATTTTTGAACAAAAAAAATTATAGCAATGGTGAGGATTTGAACTCCAAACTATTATGTCGGTACCTCATAAAAAGTTTAAATAGATGCCTTGGATACACTTGAGATGGCGCCACCGCTTGACACATTTCCCATCATCCCTTGTAGGATTGGAATACCTTCTTATATATTATATCACTTCCGGTAAGATTGTTTGTGCTCAAACTATACGAAATGTTATTCATGAAGATTCAGTGAGAGGTAGATCAGCAAGGAAGGAACTCTATAAGCGAGAGAAACAGAATAAAACGTCTAAATCTAAACGCCAGAAATAAATGTAAAAAAAACGGACTGTTATTTTCAGCAATAAAAATGAAATTTATTCGTATCAAATGGGAAACGTTTCGTTTAGTGGAAATCCAAAGAGGCTCTTCAGATACAAAACATCACTCCAACTGTAAAGCACGGTGGAGGGAACGTAGTGATTTGGGGATGTATGACAGCAACTAGGATAGGACATTTAAAAGTCAATGAAGGGATCATGAATGCATAAAGGTATATGGACGTTGCGTCGTAATTTGTTTGGCAGTGTTACACAGCTTAGCATTTCCAGTAGGATAATGACATAAAGCATAGGGCCAAGAAGACGAAGGAGTCGTTGCTGTATAATGTTAAAAATAGATTGAAACCCCCTTTCAGTCGCCTAGCGTTAAGCCAACAGAATCTATGGTATTTGTTGGACTGCAAGATTAGAAAACACATTCCTAACAAACTTCACTAAATCCGAGTGCTAAAAACATTGTTTATTCTATGCGTCAAAGGCTAAAAGCGATTGTAGATGTTCGAGGTATTCATATCAAATATTAAACATTTATGAATGTACTTTTTTGTTGTCACTTATTATTTCAATTTGTCATATTAAAATATTTCTATGGGTTATTTTTTTATTAAAAAATAAATTGTTTGTTAAAAATTGACAAATTTAAAAATATTATACTGAGAAGTTATGTAAAGATACATTGGTAATTAAAAAAGACTAATATATCCCCTTCATTAATAATTAAGTTATTGACAAAAAACTCTGACAAAAAATACTGAGCATTCGTTTAATCCCGAAACCCACGTAACCTATAAATGTGGGCAACCAACACGACAAGTTGGTAATGATTAACACGAAATCACTAATTTTCATAAATTACGACATTCGTTTATTGTTTTTTTTTTCAGTTTCTATAAATAATCTTTTTCTTTGAATTATTTACACAGTTTAACATATGGAAAATTATGTTGACGAAATGCAAGCAACGGAAATTATTTCTTTTAAATAATGAGATGTGCGTAAGAGGTGCTTTTAAAATATTTTTTCTTTGTCAGAAGCATCGAAACTAATTAAAATCACAGAGAACAAAAGGTGGGTGACAACTGACACCACCTTTAAATAATTCAACATGAAAGTTCTTAAGTTTAAATAAATCACTAGTCACGTGGGTTATTAGATTATATGCACTCTCTGTACCTATATTTTATTTTGCTTATTCTTCCCTAATAACTAGCGATAAATACCAAAAGAGTTTATAAAGTTGTGATATTTTGAAACACAACTAGACCTTTTACGGTATTTATGAGAAATTCAACTTTTTATAGTATTGTTAATAACGAATTGACCACCATTGTTTGATGTAGAGGATCTTTACTTACACTACATTTTTGAATAAATCCGAGAATGAAAATTAATTTTCCGAACGACCCAGTGTTAATTGCTAAGTTAAATATGCCTTTAACGGAATTGTTCTTTACAGGAAAGACAAGAAGATGGCGCTCATTCAACTGCCTAGCATGGAGGAAGCAGTAGTAGCTCTAATTAAGATGCATAACTACCAGTTGTCCGAATCGAACCACCTGAGGGTCTCGTTCTCAAAATCGAGTATATAATGGCCTGAAATGCCCATTACACAGTATTCATTCCATTTTCAAAGTCCGAATGGTAGCTAAATGAAGAAGTTTTTAAAAAACAGCGCTTATTTATTATAATTATAACAAATAACGTATATGTTTATGTTATTTATATAGACTGTTTTTGACAGGTTAAGCTTTTGTTAGATTTTTTAGATCATTGACAAAACAGTATATGACCTAAGTATTTCTAGGTTAGTTACGAAAGGCGTTCAGTTGTAACGTTCAGTATCTATTTTCTTACAGGATTTTTTTTTTGATATCGTCACATGTTTTTCTACTTTGCAATTAATCCCTAGATGTCTCGGTTTCTTATCCAGTATTAAACTCGCTTTAAATAAGCAACTGTTTGACAGAATGGAATTTTTTAGGGTTAACGTTGTAAGATGGTTGAAATATGCCGCAATGTTATTTTATTTTTCTTTTTGTAAGTTTATATTATAGAGATGTTTAACACATGTTATTATAAAGAACATGTAATGTAGGTTATTTCATGTGCAATACGCTAAAATAATATTATTAGAGGTTAATGACGTCACGTCGGATTAAGAAAAGAAAAAAAATGTAATTTTTCTGCTGAATATCGTATTTGTTAGATGACAAACACGATTACCAGCGCCATCTGAATCAGGTCAGTATTTAGATAAAAGTTTCGATTCGACGTGACTTTAAAAAAATTGAAAAAAAGGTTTGCATGAAGAAACCTAAAGTTAGTACATTATGGCTAGTTAGTATTGTTATATTTCGCGAAGTTTTTTTAGCATATTTGGTAGTTTTTAGCCAGTGAACCTAGTTTAGGATAACCACAGGGTGTAGCCGTACCCTAGAGATATGAATCGTTATTCTCCAGGAGAAAGATTCATATTTTCTTGATACAGGCAATCGTGTTTAATAAAAAACAACAATCTCGAACTTAGAAATGAATCTCAATTACTAATTGCGTTAAGTGTAGTACCACTTTCGTTTTGATTTAATTTTTCTCTCGAACATGCTTGCCTGAATCTTTAATCTAAAAAAGAAGTCTATACACTATAACACTTTGACAATCATGAATTTCATAATTTTTTGTAAAATTTAAACGAAGAAAATGAAAGCGTGATCGAAATTTGCCTGTACAAAAAAAAATAAAAATGATGGAAGCGAATACTCCACTTGGAGAAAAAAAACAACAAGAACCTTTCATTTTCAAAAAAGCGACTCTTCTCGAGACCTCTCGAAAATTTCCGGTTTCAATATCTCGTCTCCGTTTCCGGCAGCTCAACTTCCTCCTAAACTTTTTTTTTGTATGATCAAAATTTTCTATTGTCGAACGACATATCACGCACGCAAACATATGCCAAAATCGAAGTCAATATCTACAATATAAATAACTGTGTGACTGTATGTTCTTGAAAGATATATTTTTTTAACGTTTTGCCACTTTTGATTGCGCACAATGTATTTTGAAAAACAAAAAAAGTATTTTCATGTTTATCGTTCTTAGTTTTAGTATTTAATTACTCTTAGTTTTTTTTTGTTTGTTTCTTTTGCTTTTTTTTGTACGTTTAAGAAATGCCTCTCAGGTTTACTCTTAATTCTTATTATATTATCCTTATCTTATGTATGCATTTATCCTTCCTAATTTTACTTGAGTTGTAGTTGTATTAAACTGTATTTTTCAAATATTTGGTTTTATTATTTTTTTGCTTCGCTTTCCTGACTGTGTTCAGTTGGTTCTTCTGAAAATAGACATTTTGTTGAAAAGTTTTAGTATTTTAGAATGTTAACAACGGCGTGTATTGCCAACAGGAACGTTTGCTTCTATGAATAATGCTCTCCTTATATGACAATTAGATATAATTCTAAATTGAGGAATACTATAAATGAAATTTTACTTACAAATTAAATTTTTCAATTTGAAAATAACCAAATAGATAAGCTATTATTCAATTGCAAAGTGTTAACACAAATATTGAATATCTGCCAGAAAGCTTGACTGATTGCCAAAATACTAAATGAAGAAAAACAAGCTACCAATGTAAATCCTATTGAGCCTTATGAGCGTACATCAAACATAACCTATAATCATCCACTAACACTTTTCTTGCATCTCATACTTCTACTGACTGATACTGACTCATACTTCTTCCTATGTGACAGTTTTATATCAAGCATCTATATTTCCATCGCATTTTCGCCCATTTTTCCATACTTGACTTTCGTAATTATAGAGAGGGAGTATGCTCTGTTTAAATACCTTGGTCTAAGGCATTGAGGATATTTTGTGTTCTTGAGAAGTGTGTTGCTGAGTTCTCTAAATGTGCTCAGGTCAGTTTGATACGTCTTTTTCTACTATTAGCTTTCTACTTTTTTTAAAACTAAACATCGGACGGAGTCTTATTTTGTTTTCTCATTTCTTCCAGTTTTATCCCATTTTGTCCTATTTTGATAGTGACATCTTCCATATTTGACGTTGTTATTGTTGTTGTTTTATGATAAGACTAGGGCTGCCAACTTTTCTTTTGGCCTCAAGGAACAAAAGATCATGAAGTTTAAAAAATACGGGATTTTTCTTTTATATCTGAGACAAATAAAATTTATTGCATTTTTAGTTAAATTCCGTATATATATATATATATATATATATATATATATATATATATATATATATATATATATATATATATATATATATATATATATATATATATATATATATATATATATATATATATAATCTGTATATTATTACACTTAGACTTAATGTTCGCAGCATATCTTTTTGAGGTTTGACATAAAAAAAGACAATCAAAATTGTAATTAAACATGGTAAGCAGTTCGATTTTTATTCAATTCAGCGTACATTTGTTGCGGACATCAGTCCATTTTAGATTTGCGAAAATACCCTTTCGACGAAACAATTTGAAATAGGAATGCTAAAAATGAAAGAAATGATGGTAAAAACGTTGCTTAACTTCACCTTCGAAAACGGTTCTATTATTTTTCTACTATTTCCATTTCTCGATTGCAATCATGGTTTTGACGTAGCCATCTAGGCTTTTTTTGGCAGTTGGAATTTTTCATAAAGCCATCATCCATATATTTTCATGCATATTAATTTCAATTTTTTATAGTTCCGCTGCCGATTCAAAATCATTATAGTTTATCTTTGATTGAAGATTCAGAAAAACCACTTACAAACATTGTAAGTGAATCTGACTCAATCTTTTTCATAATCGCCTCTAATGAATACATTACGTTTTCTGCAAAAGACAAGTAGCTCACTATTTGTAGTAACTATTTGTCTCTTCTTCATCAGATGCAAAAAATGTTTTCTATCATACGGGGAGTTCGGGAACATTCCTTTCCACTGAAAATGTGATTTTAGGGCAGACCATATTTTTCTTTCTTTCCACAGTTGGTCCAGGGGATAAGAATCTTTTGGACGCATGTTTAAAAGTTCTTCCCAAAGCATTTCATTGACTTCAAATTGATTTTGCAAGTTAGTCCTTCGCTTTGCCGATCTACTGAAATGGTTACATATTTTCAAAATCAAATTTTCGATATCGATCGCCAATCTGTTAGCACTAAATTTTTGTGCAAGATGTGAACAGGGCAACCAGCTTTAAGAATTTTATCATTTGCGGCACTCAAAATAGTATAAACTGAATGATGTCTTCCTAAGTTCACGTTAGTGTTGTCAGCAAAGAAAGCTGATAATTTATTTAAAGAAAGACCCTTTTTTCCAGCGTATCCATTAAAAGCTTTGATACTTGAATATCAGATTCATCATTGAATTCTATAAAGTCAAGAAGACGATTTTCTTCCCTAGTATTGTAGTTAACAAATTGTATGCAAATGAGAAACATTTTTCTGGTTTTCTTATTACTTACATAAGTAGCAATCGAAATTTTTTTCTTGGATAGCCTGTATAATATTCTTAACTAACTCTTTGACTACATGCGGTATTACTACTACATACTATTACGGTACATACTACTACATACTACTACATACTATTACGGTATCTGACATACGGTAATATTCATATATCCCGCTTTCGTTCTTCCACAATTAAACTTTTGGGCTATTTTTGAATATCAGTGCAGATCTAAGGTAGCAACTTGAATGAGCACCCATGCTTTTATAACTTAGAGATTGTTTAACCATGTGACAAACGGATACAATTTTTCCGGCAGCGATTTTATCTTCGGACTCGGAGGTATACGTTTCTGGTTTTTAAACTTCAAAAGGATACTTGATGGTCTGGTACTTACAGTGGATGTATGAGCCTTTGTTGATGCATGTTGTTTTATATCATTAATTCCACCATGAGCACATGAGAAATATTTATGGTACAGCTGACAAAATGCTTTATAAAAATTATCCTTTATTTGCTGTAACCAGGAAAAGTTGCTTTCCCATCTTGTATATGATCAGTCTTTTACATTTCTTGACGGGAACAACAGAACCTATCGAATCTTCACTTTCACTATCGTTTTCATCATTCATTTTGAAAGATAATTTGAAAAAATCCAAATTACGAAGCAACTTATTTACTTAATTATACGTTTTTTCGCCATTTCGATCAAAGAAGTGAAATATAAGAATGTATTACATTCAATGTAAACAAAACACGAAAAAGCGCGATGCAAGTTAGTAAGAAATAGATAATAGGTATTAGAGTAATTTCGTATGTTAACAGAGAAAGATTGTCGTTCGTTCGTACGCTGTGAAAGAACTTCGCTAACACTTCTCCCTCAGTTACATCTCGCCCGCTGTGTGCGTGTTGTTCGCGGGCGGACTTCCTACATTTTGTTAATGCGTATGTATTTACCGAAACACGGGACTTGGCCTGTCCCGACGGGTTTTATGGAAGAAATACTAATATAATAGTTTTCTAGATTATCAATTTAATTATTTTACCATTTCTTTTAGTTCTGTTTTATATTCTATTGTCAAAAGGACATAATCAGCGTATCTTAAGTTGTACCAATATTTTTAATCAGTATTCAATAAAGTGGAAGTCCACAAATGTAATATAGAGGGTAAATATAAGATTTGCTTATTCTATGAAGATTCTCGTCATAAGCATATTATCGCTCCTACTAAGTATTTTTTTATCGCAGCCTCTTTTACTTGATCGAACTTTGTTATTTGTAAGTATTTTTGTTAGAAATATCTCGACAACATTAAGTGTTATTGGACGATCATTTTTTAGATATGTTTTTTGGCATTTTCGTGAAATATTATTATGATTCCTTCCAGTTATTGGAAATAATTTTTTGTTGATTATTTGGTTTAGAGGAGTGTACGAAATGTCGCCCACCGTTTTTTTTAAACCTTTCAATAATGTATTCACCTTTACAAGATGCTTTATTGTTTAAAATTATTTCTTTGTCTTTTTAATCTTCAACTTACTAATCTCTGTTTGTAATGCTGAGTTAACATTCTTAATTTTTGTTTGTGATTTTTTTGGTGTGGTGTTAATTGGTCTGAATTTAATTTTCCATCCCCAAATATTTTTTTCTTTTTTTCGTAGGCCTTTTTAATATTTTGTACGGTCTCTGCTCATTTCGAACGCTATAATGAGCAGCTTTTATCCTCTAAACCGTGATATGCATATAAATCTGAAACTCTTAGCTTTCGACCTGTGTATATTGCCAATAGCGAGCTATGGTTTGACCATGACAATGACTTATGTCAATGACAAAAAAGGCAGTAATTCAGAGAGCGATAGAACCCATTATCCTCAATATTACCTTAAAATTCAGAATCAGAAATGAAGCCATACGACGGAGTACCAAAGCCGATGATCTAATTACACTTACCTCAGAACTTAAATGGCAATATATGGAACATGTAGCTAGATAGATGGACATGAAAAATAAGCAACTATCGACCAAGAAAAAAACAGCATAATGTAGGTAGGCCACAGCCAACCTGGAATGTATGTTCCTATTTTTAAATTAGGAATGTATGTATGTAAATAATGATGCATAAGAGTACAACATATAGTATGGCATGTTTAACGACCTCGAGGAAAAATTGGACAGTTTGAAGCATTGTAGTATAGCCGTATTTATCAGATTAGAAGACGCCGGTATTTTTTTTTATCAAGTCATTCTAAAAATACAAGATTGTTCAAAAATTATTGTTATTTCTTATCAATGTCATATGCCAAACTGGCAGTAATACATTTAAATAAAATCCTGGAGGAAGCATAGATAGAAGCAAACCGTTGTTGGTAAAAAGATAATTCGCAATTATACAATTTTGTCAATATGAAATAAACCAAGAGACAACACAAAACCGAATTTGAAATGTATATTTTTGATAAATGAGATATATACATTCGAATACCTGAATAACCTGAAAAAGGAGCGGGTTAACTACCTTTCTGAAAACAAACTTGAACTATTCTAACTCTGCTGCATCACCTACTCACTGCACTTATTTTAAAGCGTCGTTGTTGCAACTTTTCCATTTATTATTTTGTTGGATTTATTTTGTTGGTTAGATTATACAGGGTAGATCGAAGCATGTAACACTGTTACTTTATCATGTAACCACTTGATTCCTTTTCAAACCTTTGTTGTTCACGTTAATATGGCAGTGTAAATATTATTTCTAATATGTCGTCTACAAAAATGGATACAAGATGAAAGTAATCATAAAAATATTATATATATTGCCAAGCGCGATTTATTGTTTTAATATTTAAACTGTATAGATATTAGTGAATGAAGTTTAAGAACATTTAGATTTAGTTGATTTCACCGCTATTGTTACATGCTGGAACGGTCAGTTGTTGATGTTAACAAATTTATATTTTATATACTGTTGTTAACTCACCATAAGCTTCAAAAGAAATGGAAAATTGTAAACGACGCCACCTGCTGCAAATTTCGAAATCTATTTTCAGAAGCATCAAAGATTTGTGATTGATAATTAAGAGCGTGAACTGGCACACGCGTATGTTATAAGAAAAAATAATAATTATTAAAAAAAAATATTAAAAATCGCTAACGGCCATCGTGCCTGACCGTGGGATCAAGTTATAACAAATCACTGATTAAAAGAAAATCTATTTAAAAATAATCACACATAACAAATGACTTATATCCACACAAACACACACACACACACATATATCTATCTATATTCCATTGTACTCTAAAAACTTAAAAAGTAATAATTTAGATAAACTTTAGTATTAATATTCGTAGGGTGAAATTAGCTTAAACTATGGGCACAATTTGAATTAACCAACATATGAATTTAACCTTTTTGCACCGTTGATATGTTTCATTTATAGATAATATTTTCAGGGCCGTTGAATAGCTCTTTTAAGGGCTTCCCAATTTTTCTCTTATTTGTAAAAATTGCTTCTGCTGTTGTAAGTATATCAAGATTTAAGAGGCTTATAAGTAATCACCAGAAGAACAGTAAAAAATCGAAAATGTATAATTATCTTAACGTTTTAATAAACAATGCATTAATTACATCATCAATTTCGCCACAAGAAAGATATCACAGTACGTTCTAAACTAGAAGGAGCACAAAGTTGAGCTATTGCAACTGGAAAGAATCGACAATCGAGATTTTTTTATTGCTAAGGTATTTACTATATTAAAATAATGCATTAATGTGTGTTATCAATAATTAGAGAACACTATTGTGATATCTTTTCGACTCTTTAGAAATACCGGGTGTTTTAAAAATATTGTCTGCTCACAATTTTTGCTAAAAGTATATTTAAGGAACTAAAAAATTCAAAGTACATAATAAAGTTCTTGTAGTGAATATATTCCCATTAGCATTATATCGCCAGTTTCCTTTCACTGGGAAAAATGGCAAAAAAATCAAATATAATTTCGAATTAAAATATGAAGTTGTTCATATAGCTCCAAAGGTTGTTATATATTATCCTACAAGAACTAAGCTTAGGGCAATCATATACATAAGAATTGTGTATTGTTTGCGTTTTTGAAAACTAAATTGGCTTTTTGATTCCATCAAACTCGGGTGCCAAGATCAGTATTAAAACGAACGGCCAGTTCAGTTGGTATCATTTAGTTAAGTTGACAAAAAATAACAAATTGCTAATTTGTACGTGTAAGATAAAAGTAATATATTTATTTAGTTGAAGAATGTCTATATCATGTACTCGAATACATATTATATCTATATCAACTATATATTGATTCTGAAAGTTTTAGAGTTATTCTTGGTCATTTTACAATAAAAAAAAGTTGAAACAAATACTGTGTTTTATTATTTCACTAGGCGTTCAATTTTAGGCAAGAAAGCTATAAAACAAAAATCGAACAGTTCGAATGATACAATGTGATAAGTGAAGCCATATTTGTTTGGTGCTGCTAATTATTATATCAAACGTGCATGCTACTCCGATAAAATATGGAAATTAACAGATTTTTCAGAGAGATAGTCTATTATATTAAAATCTATTGATAATCTATTCCATTACATAGTATTAGAGCTGTTCCAGAAGAGGGTTATAATTTTTCTATGAAACCCATCAATATATTGGGTAGTTCCATAAGGTCCCACAGTGTTTTTATTAAAAAATCTTATTAAAAAAGCAACAATTATATAGCCAATCAATCAATGATGTATTCTCCGTAATTGTTCTCAACCAGTTTAATGATGTCGTTTCTCTAGAAATCGCTGGGCCTGAACTCGAAGAAGATGTTAAACCAAGGTCCTCATCGTTAGCGAAGGTTGTACTCCTCATTTGATTGGACAGCTATCGGAAGAGATAATAATCGATTGGCGCAAGATCTGGTGTGTACGACAGATGCGGAAGAATTCGAGATCATTCAGGGCCTCCTTGATGACGTTTGCTTGTGAGGTTGTGGATTCGTGCATATCGTGGGGCAAGATGACTTGACCTCGATCGGGCTGATTCAGCTGAATAACCTCATTTGCGCGGTACTGCTGGATGAGGCCGTCTTGCTCTTCTCCAGCATTTCCCAGTACACGAGACCCTCTCAATCCAACCAAACGCACATTATGATCCTCTTAGGAGGGAAATCTTGCTTAGCTCTCACCATTAGAGTGTCTCCTGCGGCTACATACCCCTTCCTTTGCTTTATTGACATGGAGGCACCATTTCCCTTCTCCTGTGACGATTCTTGGCAAGAATCCTTGCTTGTGGTCGCATATTGCCTGGCATCGGGTGAGATTTTGAGCAGCTTTGTTGCGGCGATTTTCATTGTCATCAGTTAGATTGTGTAACACCCATGCTCCGAGTTTTTGAGTAAATTCTATAGATTGAACACATTGCGAGATGACCACAGCCCAAACTTCTCACCCAATTTTCAACAAGCTTAACGGCCGTCCACCTTCAAAAGCGCTTTGAGATGATCCTTGTCGAAGTCGAAAGCTCAAACAGAGCGTGTCGACCAAATCGAAGTTGTCATTTTTGAACTTGGCAGCTCGATCAGCTATAGAAACCTCTCCATATAAAGCAGAGCGTATGTTGCTCGAACGGCTTATGTACAGCAACTTTTTGATCACGACGAAATGCGAAATATATCAAGTGTGGAAAACGAAGTTTTTTGTCGCCTGAAAATTCATTCCATTTCAAAAGCCTGAAAATTTATTAAAACTGTTTTGCAGAAAGATGAAAGAGATGAGAAAAATGAGCAAAAAATGGCTTTCGAGTGAACATATACAAACGAAATATATAAACGACCTGAACTTATAGAATAACCCATTATTTGTGAAAAAAAAGGTAGGCAGTCACGGAGACTTCCAACAAAAGTGAAATCTTGAAACTTTGAAATACCAATTTTTTTTATTTTTAATTAATTGTGGTACGAAAAATTAAATTAATGGAAATTAAATTAATGAAATGTTAATGCTTTGTTTTTGTTATTCATTTTTCTACATAAAAATATTTGCATATTAAGTACTTACTGTTGTACTGCACAGTGATTCTACATTTAAACAATTAAAATAATGATTATCTAAAACACAATTTAATTTAAAACACATTTAAAACACAATTGGCGTCACCCCTCTGGCGCAACACGTCACTAGCATGTCGCTAACACGAACCCATAAGTTTTGCCCCTATCGAAAATCGCTCAACGCCGCTAAAGAAGTTTTCGCTTCAAAAACTTTTTAGAAACCAGCTAATATAAAAAGGTTAAAGAGCGTTTTTCCGTTGTAAGTTATTAGATATTCTAATATCAGAATGGCATTGTCTACCATGCGAACTTTAAAATAACAACATGTATAAGACATTTGCTTGTGCAGGAACCTTTGCGACAAGGTACATTAAATATAATTGAGAGCTTAGAACTTCAAGCAGTAGTTATAAAACAAAAAAAATATCTCTCGGTGTTTCTAAAACTTTAGTAACCCGACAACGTGCTGCTTCTAAAGCAACACCAATAGCATACAAAATAAATACAACGAATTATCCATTCAATATCCGAGAAAATACTGGCTGGCAAAACTCAAGATAGCCTTTTCATTCCTTTCAAGAACATATCCCAAATCTAATACCTAATGAAAACTCTGGTTATTCTTTATGGAAAACGACTGACTGAAACAGTCAAATGAGTAGTTCTAAGTGTGAAGTCCTACCACGATTAGCTAAATCCCATAGCATAGACATGATAGTGGTCCAGCATACTGGAAATGAAGATCAGTTTAACAGCAGATGACAAATAGAAGGATATGATGTTAGAGCCGTAGTTCTGCAACATATATACATAGTGAGATTGGAACCTGGCCTCTCGTTAAAATAGAAATAAGTCATTAGTTATTAGTTATTATGTTATTACATTCAATAGAAATTATTGTTGGGAACCTGTTTGTTATCAATGTCTACAAGCCATCACGCGCCCCGTGGATAGACACTCTGTTGCCTAAATTGCGGCACACATCTCTCGCAATTGGAGACAACCGCCATCGCCAAATAGTGGGCCACGCTGAGAATGACATCAATGGTTCAAAACTTCTGCAGTGGGCTGACACGCTGTTGATCTGGAACTTATCCATGACCCAAAAGAAAAATCTACCTTCCACTCCGCCAGATGGAACCGCGGCTATAATCTAGATCAAAAAGGAACGGAAACAGCCGCACCTACCAAATTACCAGAAGCGTTTTATCTAACTTTCCACGCAATCAGTACAGGTCCAATATATGTCTATTAACATCGGAATCTAGATTCCCTTAGTAAAATCCGTATCCAAATATAAACGGAACGAAAAGCGCAGACCACACGAGTTATTCTAGATATACTGACGAATACGTCAGATAGATCCCACCCAGAACTGAGAATTACGACACTTTCACGAAAGCTCTTACTACAGCTGCTATCTATCATCTGATGAATCCCGCAAGGCTACAGAAACGAATACATTCCAGGGTGAAATACCGAAAACGACAAATTGTACGGTACGGAATTTGGAAGGTCTTGAGATAAGGAGGTGGCTGAGGAGCTTGTTCAATTACTGGATAACGCAGGAAGGGAACTATGAAAAGAGGCAGTTGAGAATATCGATATTAAAAGATCCATCAGGAAAGCCTGGTCGCTATTGTTGAGTCACAAGACGGCTAGGATCATGTTCACATAGCCATCCCTCAAAATCTAATGTAGTCTGCCCTAACGCTTTAGCCAACCGCATTGTCAGCGCGTCTAAAGATTCTCTGAATAAGGAATTTGTGAGAAACATCAGAAATCAACTGAGCCTCGAAAAAAGACTGGACGCCACTAGATCTAATAAAATAGTACCCGTCACTGAGTCAGAAATAACTCTGACAGTACCATCTCTAAAATTAGACAAGGCGGAAGAGCTAGATGGAGTTTATTCTGAACTTATAAAACAATGCAAGAAAAGGACTATTCAATGGCTTGAGTTTTTTCAATAACATGATTTTCAATTGTCGCCTCCCAAAGGCTTTCAAAAAAGCCAAAATAATAACCGTACCAGGTAAGACTCCGGGCAAACCTAAAGACTACTGCCCAATCGTTCTCCTTAGTATATGCTTCAAATTATGGGAAAGGCTCATATACAATTGTCTTGTTCCGACCGTAAACGGAATACTACCAAAAGAACAAGGCGCGTTCTGCCCTATTCGCATGTGATCAAGTGCTGGCCTTGACTTTTCATATAGACTGTGGGTACTAGAAGATAGCAATAGAGTTTATAGACCTGACAGCTGGATTTTATACGATCTGGAGGTGTGGATTGCTTTATAAGTTATTAAAAAATAATGCCTTGCTTATAAATGCAGTTATTAGTATTAGCAGATTCGATGGAAAAAAGACTCGAACTCTCAATAATAGACTGCCCTAAGGTATGATACCAATAGTTTTTAAATTGCATGTTAACGACCTTCCCAAAACAACTGGGAGGAAATTCTGCTATGTAGACGACATGGCACTAGCAGGGCAACACAGAGAATTTAAAGTCTGAAAATATCTTGAACGAAGATCTCAACTTTCTTTACCTCGTGGAGACCAGTACCAAATCCATAGAAAATGGAGATAACAACATTTCATCTAACACCTCCGTGACATTTGCGTTAGTGTTAAATGTGGGTGTTAAACAGGTCTTCATCAAAATCTCTTGAAGCAATATTGGACAGATCACTAACATTTCGAGTACGCCTTACAGCGCCAGTAGAAAAACTTCGAACATGAAACAATAATCTCAAAATTAGTAAATTTCAGCTGGGGAACTGACGCCGAAACTCTGAAAGCTTCAGTTTTGGTGTTTATCTATTATCTAGCGGAGTACAGCAGCCCTGTATGGTTGAATAGTAAACATACGACAAAAGTTGAGACAATATTAACTCACACAATGAGACTTATATCCGGGACCGTTAAGTCAGTGGCTGCCAGTTCGGAGTAATACCGTGCCACCTAACTGACGTCGGTAAGATGCTCTGACAAAAAATACCAAAAACAAAAACTCACCTTGTGAATCAGCCAAAAGAAGCGTAAATTTTGATCCACTTGGCTGTGGGACCTTCAGGTTTCACCCCGAAGATATTGGGTAACGTTAAACAGGACAGGCCACGAAGACGTGGCAAATGATGTGAGTGAATGAAATGAAGTGAGGTTTACGAGAAAGATCAGAATGTGATGGTGGAAATGCTGTGAATATATGAAGAATGAAAATAGAAGGCTGTACACTCCATGCTTATCCTGGGCCTTTAAGTAACGTCTATAGTGTATCTCCCGAAGCAATCATCTGAATGAAATAATTGGACCTACCGATTATAACTCTCATTTACATTTATACTATCATATGCTGTGTGTATACAGTCTATATATATATATATATATATATATATATATATATATATATATATATATATATATATATATATATATATATATATATATATCATCAGCCCGCGCCGCTCCTCCAACATTTGTCACAGTAAACAATTTTTCAGAGCAAAACACTATATTTTATTTCCGTTCAATTTCTCATTTTTCTTCTCCTCTAACTCATTTTCATGGTTCACCTCCTGTATAGGGTTTCTATTGGACGAAAAGTAAAAAAGAGAAAAGAGAAAGCAAAAAAAAATTATTCAGTACTATTTTGTTCTACGTCCTCCCACTTTAAAAACCCTCAGGCCGCCACTGATTCAATGGCATTAATGTTTAAAAACAATTTTGAATAAATATCGGCCGTGGTTACTTCTGGCAAAGCGCATTCTGTCAATCCAATTTCCGATTACTTTTTGAAGCAATTGGGGTTTTTGTTGATAATTCGGCGAATATATCGTTCGATATGTGCACCATAAAATTCACGAAGTGCTCTATACTGTGCTCTAAGTTTGGCGCACAGAACACTGATTTTGATAATACATTTCAACAATTTACAAGCGTTGCTTTGATGTTAAACGTTCCATTATGATTTGCCAGACTATGCTGAATAATTTTGACATTAGAAGCGCACAAACACCCGGTTCGTTTGACAAAGACACCTAACGATAAATGTATACTTCGCGTGAGTTAGGTAAGCTTTCAGAACGTAAGTCAATGTTTTCAGTTAGTTTTTGCGCGCTCGGCAGGTAGTTGAAGGATTTTCTTTCCAAATGTTTTTTTCTACCATCAGCGTGCTCATCAATCCATCCTAACAGTTATCACGAAACCCTCAGTATCGGACTTTAAGCTTGCAGAACGCAAGAAGATAGAAACGCATTCTTCTAATAAACCCAGAGTATGCAGATTTTGAAGGAACACGGAGTAAAGGTTCTTTGCCGTGTGCTCCTACATCACCCTCTACGCTTGTAATTTTTAAATCTTCTCGTTGTCTTGATCCGATAGACTTGTTTCAGACTCAACAATACACTTCCGCCTAGTTGTCGTGACGGTTACAATAACTGGATGACTGATTTGACCATAAACATGATACTTCTAATGTTTGGGACAAATACCGTAATTCGTCAACAGTCTAGTTGAGTATATCGAAGAGTATTCCAGAGGCAGTATTGTGTTATGTCGGTGACGATATCTTTGCTTTTACCCGTTAGCTGATATTTCAAAGTATGCCTTCTTATCGATTGCAGCGCATGTTTTTAATGGTGGCAGTATCTTGCACCTCGTATTGTTCCATACCTAAATTTGTACAGTTTTACGCTTGCTGTATCAGTAAATTATTACACATTGTTGATGGTGTTTCCCAATTCGAAGCATTATTATATAGCAATTCGTTATCTCTCTCATGCATGCGCTCATCGATCGGAGGCTCCATTTAATGCCTTCCCGATGAATTCCTCCTCAGTAATAGAACAGCAATCCATATTTTCGGTTAGATTTTTTCCGCAGAATTTTTCGTGGGATTGTGTTACTGAAGGGCCAAGTAAGGCAGTTTCCTCATAAATGCTCCTCTGGTACTCCTCCACTTCCACCAGTTTTGTTAGAGCATTTTATATTGGTTCATTTGTGCAAAACAACTCCCATGAATAGATAGAGATCAAATTGTTTTCGTTAATCCATCTATATCGATCAATAAGCTGTTTCCTAGCAATGGCAAATAAGCGAATTAGATCATTTTTACTTTTTTTTACTCATACTCATTCCACCAATATACGTTTCACTTTTTGACTAAGTCGAATGTAGGCACAAAGTATCTTGCCTACCCATTTTTAATTTGAGGCTTATATATTTGATTTGATGTCCGCGTATCATTGTACTAATGTTGCTTTTCTTATGTCATCACAGGAGATTCATTATATTCAGTCAAAGTCAAAAGTGAACAACATAATTATTATTCTGTGCATCAACGTAACGTTGACGTTCGTCGACTTTGCTGTTGATGTGCTGCGGCGTTGAAAATATCAGTAAATTGCCCAATGGGATAGGCAGTTGGTTTAGTCCCTAATGTTTTTTACATCAGGCACAAGTTTTCTATTTACTCGAATAGTACCAGTTACATAACAATTCAGTTTTAATAATTCCTTTGCCAAATATATGCTGGTAAAAAAACGATATGTAAAAAGATGGTAACCTTTAACGCCTAGCACTGAACTTAATAAATCATGGACTAAATGCAAAACTATTCAGCTGTTACCAGGATCATGAGATCATTATGGCAGTGTTACCGTCAAAAAGCTCATAAGAGATTCTTGGTGGTAAGACTTCCATAATATGGTAAAAGTGGTTATATATAAGGGTGATTTTTTATCGAGTCCGAACTTCCAATATAGGTATAGAGCTCTTCGTAATTTTTATGGTACACATACCGAGCGATGTACCCACAGATTTATCGAGAAATTCCAAACACATTTCACGCTGCTCGATGTTAAAAGAAAAATAAGACCAAAAACGGTCCGGAAGAAAATATCACCGCGGTTGCTGGCAGTGTTGATCCAAATTTATAATTCGTCGCCATTCGCGATTATAAATGATTGTTTAATTCCGAATTTAAATGATATTGATCTGAAGATGTGATTCCAACAGAACGGCCCCACATGTCATACAGTCAACGCAACAATCGATATATATTTAGGGAACAATTCGATGAGAAAATTATTTACACCGAAGTCATATGATTTAACCCCTTGGAAGCCAAAGACCCCCAATTATTTGAAAAAGTATTGTTTCAAACATTAATGCCATTGAATTTTATTTCTCATAAAATAAATAATGGCAAGGCATCTAATTTGGTTGTTGTTCGGACGCACGAAAAAAAATCACCAGTGGATCAGACCTTGGCGTGGTAAAGGGGCTTCAGTAAGTCAATGAAACTTTGAGCTGTGCCGTCTGGAGCCTATGCTCCTGGAAGGGTAACCCATGGTGGATAGGTCAAGACAGAGACATTAGACTAACATGATCCAAAATCTGCCAACGCGCACTGGACCAACGTAGCAGATTATGGTCCAACCCCTCAACATGGCTTCACAATTTCAAACACGGTCCTCATTCCCCGGAGGCCAACGGGAGGGAAACTGCTTCAGAGGGGCAGCGATTTTGAGATTGCTTTGTCGAACCGCTTTGCTGTGTTGCAATACCCAGAGGAGATTAATATATCAGATCAGTATAAAAAAATCATCGACAATGAGCTTGGAACGGTTGCTGCAATAGCACAGCAAAAAAAGTTTCAAAAAATCAAAAATTTCCAGTGAGACCGTTGACTTAATGAAAAATTGGCCTATAATAAGGAATGCAGGGAGTCTTTTTAGCAGAGTCGAGTACATTGAGCTTTGCAAAACTATAAGAAAACACATTCGAGAGAAAACGCATCAATTCAACATGCAGCTAGTGCAAAAAACACTAGAAGAAAACAAAGGAATAAACTAAGCTAAACAAGCTGAGAAATAAAAGGTCACAAATGTTTGCATTAGAAGTTATCAGAAGATTTTATTTAAAGTTATATGAAGATCAGAACCAGTCAAAGAGAACAATGCCAACGGAAGAGCAAATATCAGATATCCTTTTGGACAATGTGACAAATGCTGTAGAAGCGATGAAGAAAGGAAAAGCGTCAGGAAAGGATAGTGTACAAGTTGAGATGTTAAAAGCTGGCGGTCGAACTTTACATAAAATACTGGCAAAATTGTACTCAAAATACCCCAAGAAACAAATACTAACCAACCTATGGAAAATTGCTAAAGTGATCCAGGAACACAGGAAGATTTTAAAAACTACCGCCCAATAAGTCTCCTGTCAATATTGTATAAAGTTTTAACCAAGATAATATAATATCTAACGATGATAGGGTGGACGATGGACGATGTTTGGGGTGTCATAGTGGTACCGACTGCAGCCGGTGAGCTTCGGTCTGTCGATTGATTACTGGTTTCCACGTGTCTGGCAGATTGGGGGCATCATCTCTTCTGTTTAGGCGTCCGATTTTTTCTATTACTATTGTTTCTCGTATGGTTCTTATTTTGTACTTCGAGATATTTGCAATTTGTCGGCAGCTGTCGAAGTCGATTTTGTGTCCTGTTTGTAGGTGGTGTTGGAACAGAGCCGATGTGGTTTGTTTATTTCTAACCGCCAATTTGTGTTCTTCGAGCCGGGCTGATATTCTTCTATTGGTTTGTCCGACGTATGCCATGTTACAAGTCCCGCAGGATATGCTGTATACGCGGGATTTTCTAGAATTATGTTATCTTTGGGACTTCTAAGGGCTGATTTTATTGTTTTATGTGACTTGTATGCGGCTGATATATTATGTCTTCGAAGCAGTCGTCCAATGCGGTCTGGGGCACTTTTAATGTACGGCAAAACTGTTACATGCCTATTTTCATATTCATTTGGCTTCTGTTGGGTGTTCCTCCTTGGCTTCTGTTGGGTGTTTTTTGATAGTTAATAGCCTTCTTTATGTTATATGCTGAGTAGTCGTTCTGCTTTAGAGCGTCGGTGATTGTTTTGAGCTCTTTTTCTCGGTTGATGTCGTCGGATAGTCGGAGAGACCGAGAAATCAAGGTGTTGACAACCTCTTGAAGTTGTGCTGGATGCTGATGGGACCTTGCATTCAGGTATATGTTCGTGTGGGTTGGTTTCCGGTAAACTGTGTGTTGTAAGCGTCCATCTTGGGACTTGGTTATTAGGACATCTAGGAAGGGAAGTTTTTTGTCTTCTTCGATTTCTAAAGTGAACTGTATTTTTTGGTGGACGGAATTTAAATGACTGTGGAATTTGGCAAGTTCGTTTTTACCAAAGGACCAGATGACAAAAATGTCGTCGACATATCGGACCCACAGTTTAGGTTTGAGGTGAGCGCTCTGTAGTGCCATCTTTTCAAAATATATCATGAAGAGTTTGACCACTACTGGTGATAGAGATGAACCCATTGCTGCACCATCTGTTTGTCGGTATATGTCTTGGTCAAACATGAAGTAAGCGTTGTTTAAGCAATATCTGGACAAATCTATTACGTGGTTGGGAAGGTCTTCATTCTCCACTTTCAATTGCAATGCTTCTTCTATTGGCATGCTCGAATAAAGAGATTTGACGTCGAAACTGGCCCTGATGTCCTTTTGATCTATTGTGAGTTTGTCTAGAGTCTCTGTGAAGTGCTGAGAGTTTTTGATGTACGAATCGGCCTTTTCTGTTTTGGGTTGCCAAACCCATATTTGCCAAAAATGTCTTTAGATTTTGTAATGGCGAGTTGAAAGCGCTGACAATTGGACGTAGGGGGGCCCCAGTTTTGTGGAAGTTTGACAGGCCATATAGTTTTGGGTATCGACTTGACTTTTCTCTCGGGATGAGTTCTTTCTTGATAGAGTCGTCGATTGAAGATTCTTTGATTTTGGCTTTGGTCGTTTTTTCCAGATACGTTGTGTGGTCTCTGGTAACTTTTTTATAATAACTGGGGTCGTGTAGAAGGTCTTTGATTTTTCTTTTGTATTCTTCTGTATCTATGACTACGGTGGCGTTTCCCTTGTCGGCAGGTAGTTGGTTATTGCCTTCGCTTTGTTTAGTTCCTTGATGGCTTGATGTTCTGCACGGGTTAGATTTGCTGCGTGTGCTTTGGAATGTCTTAGAATACTTGAGGCATCCTGTCTCATTAGTTCTGCTGTTGGCTGTTGTTGGAATTGATTTTGATGCGATTGCATAGTTGAAGCCTTTACTTAGAACGCTTTTCTCGGCTGTTGAGAGCTGATACTTTGATATGTTGTGGACTGTTTTGGTTGCTTGCGGCTGTGCTTTTCTGGATTTTATCCTGAGGTTATTTAATTTATTTTGGAGTCTTTTGAATGTGATTTTTTTGCTTGATTCAACGCGCCAATGTGTTAAAAGTTCTATTTTATTCCAAAGTAGGTAGTAGATTTGTTGACTTAAAGATAGATGGAAATTGAAGAGTTGTTGTTCTCTATTGTTTCTCGTATGGTTCTTATTTTATACTTCAGGATATTTGCAATTTGTCGGCAGCTGTCGAAATCGATTTTGTGTCCTGTTTGCAGGTGGTGTTGGAACAGAGCCCATGTGGTTTGTTTACTTCTAACCGCCAATGTGTGTTCTTCAAGCCGGGCTGATATTCTTCTATTGGTGTGTCCGACGTATGCCATGTTACAAATAAACGGCGGCAGAAATAAACACTTCAAAAATTTCATATTAAAATATAGTTTGGTGACTAAACGAAAACGATTATACTTATATACTGCGTAAAAGTACCCTGCTAAAATAAATATATTTTTTCGCTGCCCTGACCGATTATCAGAAAAAAAATCGTTAAATCGTCAAAAAAGGTCATTACCATCATAATTTTCTCTCTGTTGTTGTAAATAGTTTATTAAGCAGGAGCCAATTTCATTGTCTTTTGTCTTGTCCTTGATGCCACAAAACACGTAACAGAGCCTTGGACCCTTCTGAGTAAGTTTACGCACAGTAAAATTATAAGTTGAAAGTTTGGAATTTGCAGTAAAACGATGAAACGTCCCCGTTTTATGTTGGCAATACAGCCTACAGTCCCAAATGCCACCAGATGAAATTCACTAGTGACAATAGCTTTATCCAGCGGTACCAGAGTGAAATAAAGATGTGACAGTGTTGTTGGTTGTTACTAAGTGACAAATATGAAAGTATTAAAGGACAATAACTAAAAATGGCCATTTTTTCAGATGCCCCAGTATGGCACCCAGTGAGTGATGTGTGGGTAGATTTTCACCTTGACTTCAATTAGTGTCTTCTACTTTGCTTTCACTCTGATGTATCATTTATGATGTATCATTTCTGATGTATCATCTGATGTATCATTTATTGACTTTATTTTAACAGATTTCTAAATAAAATTCATCATCAGTACTTTCCAGATAAGTATTATCAAATGACAAGTTGTCCGCGCTTATTTACTTGCTTCTACACATTGTTAAAACGCAAATTTCTACGGTATGTTTCAAATTCGATACTAAAAATAAACTTTTTATCATACAGGGAACCGCCAAACAGTCATTCGGCCTGACACCTATATATGGCGCGTAGTCTGAACAGGTTAAGACAGAAAAAATTATTATATCAAGCAGTGCTTGACACCTGTGCTGACAAAAGGTTAAATCAAAAATAAAAGAGACAAGTAAACACACATATAATAGATCATTCAACACATAGTAATATTTCTGGTAAATATTCAGTTTTTCAATATATCACTAAAGGGCAAACTGTATTAACATAAAAATACAACTTCAAGTATGCCAATCTATAAACTATGTTCCTTAAAACTTTTATTCATTGCTATAGAACCATCTCCACCAGGCAACTTTCATTCTGTCCCAGACATTTTCAAAACTAAAATAAATATAATTAGTTGATTTTCAGAATTTCAAACTAAAATAAGAGTCTTACCTATCCATTGCTGGTCTTACATCCAAGAGGGCAAACTGGAATTTGTTGTTTACTTTACCGCCATCATAGTAATCGATGATATATCGGACTTCTTTACCACATCTATCTATTATCCAGTCATGTCTATCAAAAGGCAATTCATATCCCAATAATTGTCGAATTCTAGCACGTGGACTGTAATCTGTAGCTTTGCCACCAAAGCTTTTCAACCTTAAAGAAAAGTATTAAATAACAATTTTGTTAGAATTTAGAGTAACCTAATTAGTAACATCTGCTAAAAATATATTTTTATAAAACAAAAAAAACAAACTAAGTGAAATATAATTTACCTTGGGTCTAAACATTCATCTGTATGCAGTGCTTCCCATTTCAGTACTTCTCTCCATGCCTGTTCATTATTGGCATTATGAATATGAATTATATCATTCATATCTTTCTGTGATATATCCTCATCCTTCCATCTCCAACCTTTTCTTAACATAGCATTCCAAAACATCTAAACAAAACTTGTATGAATCAATTCTATTATTGGAACTTTTGGTGCAAAACAATAAACTTGATGTACGGCTCACTAACCAAGTCAGGTACCAACCTAAGCATCATCAAAAGAAATTAAAAATGAGTGACTTGGTGTTTCAGTGGTAGATCTCCTCGAGTTTAGTGTTTCACATCAAAGATTCCAATAGAAGAATTGGAAGAAATCCAGATTGAATCATATTCTAATGATGATAACATCGTTACAAAACTTACTTGAGCACTAGGATAAATCCAAAATGGACTTTCACCTTCTTTGACCACTGCCTTTGGTATATTAGAGACTTGTCTATCTGTAGATAATGAAAATGGCTGTCCTGGAGATGGGTTTTGATTAGCAGGTCCCATCTATATAAAATATATATTTGTAAATTATTAAAATATTAAGACACTATTGACAATACCATATTTAAAGGATTTATATCACTTCCTCCATGCTGAACTGGACATTCCGATGCTGCTGGTTGGTTTTTTTTATGCATGGGACATTCTTCTGGAATCTCACTTGAATAGGACTTAAAGCCATGTTTTATGACAGTTGTATGATCTTTTCGAAGAGGTTCATTAGGATGAATGATTTGAGAAGCTGCTATTTCTGCTGCCGACACCGTATTCCCCATTATAGTAGTATACTGAAAAGAGGCAAAATTGGGATTAATAATTAAAGAGACATAAGTAAAAACAGATTTGAAATTACATAACAAAACAAACAAGCAACCGCAAATATATATAAAAAAAAACTATTTCGTAATTATTTCAGTTATTATTAAAACATAACTTACCTTTTTTTATAAATCTACTTTTATTAAAATTTCTAGTTTCTAAGCCAAACTCTGTCAAAAGCAGTAGAGTTTTAGGTTATGTTCTTCCCCGATTCTGTCTTCCTTCTTTGATTAAAATGTCTCCTAATTAACAAGCAACTTTGTTACATTAGTAACTGTAACAACTGTTGGTTTATAAAGCGTGACACAAAAATGAAAGTGTAGTTAATTATAATGCAAATTATTCTTAATCTCTTCAACACAAAAATCCTTTAACCTAATAGACAAATTTGCTTTTTAAACTAAAGAGATTTATATTAGAATTATTGAATTGATTCAAAAGTTCGCCTCATTTTTTTGGGAAATTTGAAAACAAATTTAATTTATTAAAAATTACATTTAATCAATATAGTATGTGCTGTTCTGTTCGATGGCCTTTCTCCATCCCTCCAGTAGCAGTAACGTTCGAAACAGTTTCTGATTAAAGGACTGATCTAGGCAATTTTTCCAGTCTTCCAAAGGAGTATAGATATTACCAGCCAGTGGTGGCTCCAGCATTTATCACAGTAATCAATTTTTCAGAGCAAAAACACCATATTTTATTTCCGTTCCGTTTATTTCGTTTAACTCATTTTCCTGGTTCACCTCCTATATAAGGTTTCAATAGCACGAAAAGTAAAAAGGAGGAAGGGGAAAGCAAAAAAAAATTTAATTATATATTAAATTAATATATAATTTATTATAATATTATTTAATATTAATATTAAAAACCCACGAGCCGCCACTGTATCCAGCTAAGCTATTTTGAAATGATCTAAATAAATAGTCGGAGGAAGCAAGATCATGAGAGTACCAAAACCTCCCAGTAAAGTTGTAAAAGTTTCTCGAGTAGCCCAAGACACGCGTGGGCTAGCATTGTTTCGATGGAACGCGATACCCTTTCTATTGGCTAATTCAGGCCGCTTCTGGTTGATTGCTCGATTTAATTCACAAAATCATGAATAATATTTCTTTGAATTAATGGTCTGGTTTTTAGGTAATAGCTGTAAATAAACGATTCCCTTCACTTTCACCAAATGCCTACAATAATCTTCATGGCTTGTAACCATCCGTTTTAAAAAGGGACCATTTTGTTGCACTTCAGTAAAGAATTTCAAGCAGAAATTTCCACCAACTACTTGTAGTATTATTGGGTGGATGCAAAAGTTTGTCTCATTTTTCACGCATTGCATAGTATATCCAAAATGCTATCCAAATCACATGTGTAAGGTCATGTTTATTTCCGAAAATGTAAGAATGCTTTTCAAACGCAAAATATATGTGCTGTGTACGATAAGGGTGCCGTTGATAATTTTACATGCCGAAAGTGGTATAGATATTTTCGTAAAAACAATTATAATCTTAGGGGTGCACTACGTTCTGGAAGAGTGGGGCTAATGGCAATGAAATATTAGCGCTTATTGGACGTGATTGGCATAGAACAAGTCGAGAGGTAGGAAAAATTCTTGAAATCAGTCAACAGTATCAAGGCGATAACACCAACTTGGAATGATTAGCATGGCCGATTGTATGAATGCCACATGAGCTAACGCAGAAACATTTTATAGATCGAATTTCTGCTCAAGATTAAAGCGCAACGAAATCGATTGATTTTTAAAGCGAATGGTTACTAATTATGAAAAATGGATTCTGTATAATAATGTAAAGCCTAAGAGACCATCGTGTAAAGACGGAGATGTTCCTTCAACCAGCGTAAAAGTCAGTTTACATTTAAAGAGGATTATACATTTAGTGGGACTAAATGGAAACCAAATCATTAATTCGGAAAAATGCTATTCACAACTTCAGTGTATTAAAACGAGCAATCGACCCGAAGCAGTCTGAATTAACCAACAGAAAGGACATTGCTTTTGATCTAAACGATGCTAAACCACACGTGTCTTTGGCCATACGACACAAACTTTGACAACTTGACTAGCTTGTTTTGGCACTCTCCCCACCTGGCGCCCTCCAACTACCCTTTACTTAGATCGCTTCAAAACAGCTTAGATGCTAAAACCTTTACTTCCTTGAAAAATCACTTGGATCAGTTCTTTAGCTATAAGCCTCAGAACTTCTATGAGCCCAGAATTATACAGCTACCGAAGAAATGGAAAAAGATCAGACTCGTATCAGATTCGCTCGTACCATTCGATGGTCACCTCCAACATTAAAATTGTTAAGGACAGTACAATTGGTAAATATTGTCTTAACGTTGGTCATGATGTAGTCAATTTGACTTGTGAGCCCAGATGGACTTTTCCAAGTCCATTTTCTGGTGATATTTTTCTTCTAAACGAATTCATAATATGTAGTTCTTGCCTTTCAGCAAAATCAACCGATCTGTCACCTCTATTGTCTCGCTCACCAGTTCCAAATGGGCCAGTTGCATTTTCGTCAGTTCTTGTTGTTCCAATTCTGGCATTAAAATCACCCATCAGGATTTTGTACCTACATTTCTCCTTGTATAAATGCTGAACCACATCATCATAAAATTCCTCAATTTCCTCATCGCTATGGCTTATATTTGGTGCATAAGCTTAAACGATTTGAAGCCTAAACTTTTTATTCAGCTGAATGACGCATGGAGCTAGTCGGTCAGATGTACTTTCAAATTTTAGTATACTGTCCTTCAGTCTTCGATTGATGAGGAATCCAACTCCGCCACATCGGCCATTTTCCGTACCTCGAGTGTAGAGTACGTGTCCAGTTGGTTCCAGTTTGATTAACTCTTCGCCCTTTCTTCATGTTTCACAGAGCCCAATAATATCCCAATGTATGTTGTCAAGATCGATTAACAATTCTTGCAATCGGGCATCCGTTTTCCTAGTCTGTATATTTAGCGTTGCAATGTCAAAAGTCCAATGGCAACCTGATCTAACCCGGTGATTCTTAGCACCCTCTGCCTTGGGGCAGGTCTTCCCGCTGCCGTAGGTAGTTGCCCCTTGGCCTCCGGGGATTGAGGGCCGTGTTTAAGGTATAGACCGTAATCTGCCACGCTGGTCCAATGCGGGTTGGCAGATTTTGGATCATGTTAGTCTGAGGCCTCTGCCTTGACCTGTCCGCCAGGGGTGAACCTACCAGGAGCATAGCTCAAAACTTCATTACCCTACTCAAACCCCTTTACGACGTCAAGGTCTGATCCGTAAAGGGGAATATATATATATATATATATATATATATATATATATATATATATATATATATATATATATATATATATATATATATATATATATATACATGTATCCATGTAGACATCCATGTGTTCAATGTTCAGTGACATGGGAATATCGGATTCATGCCCTTGTTGGGGTTATACCTATCGACTAAAACTCTTCTCCCTCTAGGATATTTTTTGCTTGTGGCCTGGGAACCGCCGTTAGGCATTACTTCAGGACACTCAACAGATTGTCAGTCTAAATTTGTCTTACGTCTTCTCTCGTCCTCATCATTTTCTCCACCATGCCCACTGTCTTTTTCCTTCCAGAAGCAGTACGCCGATGTTGTGTTCCGTCACTTCTACATTGCATTCGGCAGCAGTAGCCATCGGAAGCGGTTCGCATCTCGGGCAGTGGAAGATTGTGAGGTCCCTTGTGTCCACCATCCCACAGAAGCGACAATCCTTGTCCTCTGACTTTCCCATTCTATATAAATAGTATCTGAAGGATTCATGGCTCGTCATTGCTTCTGCTATGTAAAAATGTGTCTCCTCTAATTTTCTGTTGCGGCCCTCTCTCGCGTCTGGTATAAATGTTTTTGCCTTTCCCTCATAGTCGTTCCATTCTTTGTGCCAGGCTTCCAGTAGTTCCTATCTTGCTTGAGTTTTTGATTGCTTTCCCCTTTCGAATATTGATATGCTTTCAACGATTCGAAGTCTTATTGGTGGTAGGCCAGCAACTGCTAGGATGGCGATTGTGGGCACGGTTCTATAAGTACTTTTAATGCCATTTTTCTGTTTACTATTTCCAGCATTGCGTCATAGTGCTTATACCTTAAGACATTTGCCCAAATGTGCGCCCTAATGGTTGATATCTATGTGCGCCCTAATGGTTGCTATGGTTGATATCTATTTGATGTGGGTGAACACTTTTGTTGGTTGCTTGACCGGGAAGGAGCTCCACCTATCCCTTCAACTGGATGACATATGTTTCGTCTCTCGAGGTTCAGACTCTTCAGGGCGCCGACATATACCATACCATCAAGAAGGGATATATATATATATATATATATATATATATATATATATATATATATATATATATATATATATATAGCTCAAAATTTTCAAAATTTTCGTAAAGTGTGAAGGAAGGCAAACATTAGGTTAATATTTTTTTAACTTAATGCAGGTAGTAGTGAAATAATAACTGATTTTTTTTTCAGAAAAATCGAAATATCTCTTGACATGTCAGAGATATCGATTTCGGGTTTTCACTGGATGATTCCTCTTTAAATTACCTTTCTAGCCATGTAATAAAAGCTGTACCATATTTAGACCAATTTTTAATTTAATATTACGGTAAAAATTAAAACTAACTGAATTTTTCAGAAAAATCGAAATATCACTTGACATGTCAGAGATATCGATTTCGGGTTTTCACTGGATGATTGATCTTTAAATTACCTTTCTAGCCATGTAATAAAAGCTGTACCATTCTATTTGAAAAAACTGAACAAAACTTCAAAAAACTATTGTTGAATGTAACGCTACCTCGCGGTTTCATTTATAAACTAAATAATTTATCTCCCAGATTATCTGATTGTCCTAGCAATTGCCTTTTAAATGAATCCAAATTGAGGAAAATCGGTCTAGGCAAACGGACATTAGACGACTTTTTATCTAAATAGGTAAAACTCCCCCCCACTTCTTTATTCGCGAAATTACAACAAAATGTCATAAAACAAAGTTGTAGGAGACAGTTTGCTAATTATAACTGAGAATTTTTCTTACTCGGTTAACACTTGAAAATACACAAAAAAAATGATTTTTAAAAATGTTTAGCTCGTCACGCCCTCTTGCGGTCGTTTTAGAAGCTTAAAAATATTTTTGGTGAATTTCTCACAATCAGTTTTAGTATAATATTTTTTTCCGCAAAGCTGTGGGATAAATAATTTTCAAGACACGGCCGCGATCCATCCTTAATGGGACACCTGGTATATATATATATATATATATATATATATATATATATATATATATATATATATATATATATATATATATATATATATATATATATATATAAATTTTAAAGAGAAAACATTTAGAATATTTATATTTATGTACTTATACTATTTTTAATTTTTAGTTAGTGTTCAGTATATACGTATACCTTCTTCGGTTTAGTATTGTTGATGACAAGTTTTTGCAAGTTGGTAAGCAAAGACGCAATTCACGCAATCAAGCATGTTTCGTCAAAAATATGGGAACTGTAATGATTTGTTTACAGAGCAAGTGCACCGGCATAACAAACAAGCAAAGGCATACGCAAGTTGATGCGTGCACAAAATCAAATCTATAGAAGTCAGGAATAGCTCTAGCATAGACTGCCCAGTGTCAGGAGGTTTATTGGGTTGCATATATTATGGACGTCCATCCAGATATCGACCGCAACTGACGTCATTTAACTTATCTAGAACTGATGTTCGAGGCGTCACGGTTAAAAAAATAATGCATACTATTATATATAGGAATATCTATATCATATTTGGAATGTCTAAGTATTGGAATGTCTCATATTGGAATGTCTTAATATTTTTATGTGCTTCGTTATTGACCCATATGGATTATTGATCTATATTCGTGAGTGATAAGTTATCATAGCCATTATTTTTATAACTATCAATAAATCTGTTGAATTGAAACTGTGGCAAATTTTGTATTTCAAAATGTCTGAAACTTTTATATCAACCCAATCTTAAAAGGTTAATTTTTATAATTATATATCCCATTGGCCGCCCAGTGTAGGGAGGTTTATTGAGTTACCTACATTCTGGGCGACCATTCATATATCGGTCGCGACTAACATCGCTTAACTTATCAAGAACTGTTCGATGCGGTACGGCCAAAAAAAAAACGATATATACTATTATATATATATATATATATATATATATATATATATATATATATATATATATATATATATATATATATATATATATATATATATATATATATGTATATATAAATTTTAAAGAGAAAAACATTTTTTTAGAATATCTATATTTTTATACTTATATTATTATATTTGTCAGTTAAAATAATCAGTGTATATGTATATCTAATTCGGTTTAGTATTGTCGGTGACAAGTCTTTGCAACTTGGTAAGCAAAGACGACATTAGGTATTGAAGCAGGTTTCGATAAAAATATGGGACCTTGGTAATGACTTGTTTACAGAGCAAGTATACCGGCATCGAAATCAAATCTATAAAAGGCAAGGATAGCTCTGCCAAATGAGATATATGGAAGGAAATTTAGGGGTAAATAAAGAGTGTTCATCTCAATGAAGAAAAAAACGAACAAGACTAGTTTTTATTAACCAGGTCGTTACAAAAAGTCTTAGAAACACTAACTAATATACCCCTTGAGATCAAACCGTTTATAATGTGCAATTAAACACCAAAATTCTTCAGTGTATCGGCCGTAAGTCATTCTAAGAAAAATAAACTGATGCTCAAAAAAATTATGATCCGAAAAAAAAACTTGAAGTTACATCTACAAAAATACACAGATCTCTTCTAATTTTACATTAATTTGAATACTACTTATAAATATAAAACAGTGCATCTTATTCAAATACAGCAATCACACTTATTATAAGCATATTTATATCTTATTTATCTTATAAATACCTTTGTAAAATAGTTTATAGGTAGCTGTATTATTTCATCTAAAAATTATTCATTTTGCTTCTATATCTATATGGTTTTGTATACAAAACTAATAACAGCACGCCTGTATAAGTATATCTTTATCTTGATGATTTGTTTTCTATATGATTTTTTTGATAAGTATTCAAGGCATCTCAAACACTATTCACAAAATTCTTGAATCATTATATATATATATATATATATATATATATATATATATATATATATATATATATATATATATATATATATATATATATATATATATATATATATATAGCTGTAAAAATGCTGTTCTATAATATTCTAAATAAAATGTAAACCAAACAATATAGCAAATTATTAAGTATCATTCATAAACACATTTGAGGCTGGACGGTTTAATTTCAATGCAGTTTTAGAATTGATAGAAATACATAGATTAGAGAACATTTAAAATTATCAACAAAAGCTGTCTCAAAATCTCAATATTATTCCTTCATACTAGTCACCATTCCCTTTGCCGGCTTGTCAATCTTTATCTTCACGGCTGTACTATTTTCACTTTATCTTGTTTTGAGGATAGAGTAGTCCATGTACAGCAGAAGGCAATTAAAAACAAATACGACCCTCAATTAACATTTTTCATGAGTATGTGCTGGTAAGAATTTTGTAGACAATTTTAGAACTTACCAATTAATATTGTGGAAGTATCTAGGGCAGAAAATCACACGACCTATCAGAAATCGTATTATGAAGGGTAACAAGACTTCTTACTCAATGCAAACTTATACCAAGAAACACGAAAGTTAAGATTTAACACCCATTTCGCCAGTTGTCACTTATGGCTGCAAGATGTGGACCCTCACAAAGAAAACAGAAGATGCTTACAATATTTATTTGACAGAAAAGTATTGACAAGAATTTTTGGTGCTGTGAGTGATCATGGAAATGGGAAGATCAGGTAACTTGTAGACTATGTAAGGGTTTAGCGAATCAGATCGGCGGGACATATGGCGATAATGCGAGAAAGCCGAATTCCAAGACGAATAATAGAGGGATGAATAAGGGGTAAGGTAACAGAAAGATAAAACCAAACTAAAGATATGGTGGCAGGAGCATATAACAGATGTTGAAGAATTACTGCACATTAAAAACTGTGACAAGTATAAAGGGTAGCCGAATGGTGCAAAGTCAGGAAAGTACCAATATAAGCCAGTCAAGTTGTTAAAAGTTTGGCAAGGGGCTGCTGACCATCCATCCGGTTGGAGGCGAAAGTGAAAGTAGAACAAGACTTACAGGCATCGCAGGAAGAAAAAGAAGATTTAGACAGGAAAGATTTTGGCGATATTAATATCACAGATATCGAAGAAAAATAAATGGAAGAAGATATTAATGAATGGAATTTAGTGAAAATGCTACCTGGTAAAGAACAAAAATAATTCAGAGGAGATACAAAATATGAAGTAAAACATTTTATACTAAATATATAAAAAAGATCTAATTTGAGCAGCATAAGAATAATAATATTATTTAATTTAGCTGAAATAATTAAAGTTAATGGCTAGAATATGTGAGGAAAATAACATACCAGATGACTGGAAAGTAACAGTAATACTTAAAAATGTAAAGATATAAACATCTAAACAAAGATTAAAAATGAAGATGAAACCCACCTTAGAGAAAACTCAGCAAGGAGTTAGACACGCCCACCAACTTATTTTTATTAATCTAATTTAATTTTTAGATCCAAAACTTTTTTGTGAATAGCATTTTTTTAGTTACTAAAGTTTGCATTTTTTGAGCAAACTTACAATTATAACATATGAATAAACACCTACTTGTACTGCCAAGAGGAATTATATACCCTGGTAATCTGTCCGGAATTTTTTCTTAGATTTCAATTTTTTTCAGTAAAATTTACTCAATGGATGGATTACACTTTTGAGCAATAACATATGTACAATATTTAACACACCAATTATTATCAGATTGTGATAAATTTATTTTACAATATATTTTGAGGTACTTGGCAATTCCAATGTGCAAATTATATTAATAGAATAAAAAAATCTTCAGGTAGATTGCTTTAATAAATATAAATAAATATATCACAATCTTATTTGTTTAAACATGAATTTTTATAGGTATAATTTTGGGGACAACTGCAAACATCCAAGTCCAAATCATTGTCAGTCAAAGTAATTGAATTCAAGAACATTTTTCACAAAACTCAAAATTCCTTAGCATCACCAAACCACGTTAGCATCATTTAGGGATAATTATTGTTTAATTAAATTAATGTGTTGTGGAATATATCCTTGAATTAAGTTTTCAAACTAAAATTTCCAATCTAAGTCAAAGAAACAGAATGAAGTGAAAATAACGTTATATTTTTGCAATTTCGGCAAATTATATGGCACTATTTTTATCAAACGTCAACAAAATACTGCGTAAACGTTTATATGTTTATTATTTGTCACTAATGTTTTAGGGCACTTTATCCTTCATGCATTGCACAAATATTGACACTTATAAGTAAAAAATTAATAAACGTGAGTACGATTCAACTAAAAACCACATTAAACGTTTCATACTTTTACTGTAAGACTAATTGTTGATGGAATGCATTATTTTCTAATGAAATAAATGGATAAATATTCAGTATAAAAAGTTAATATCTAGTTGGTTACTTAATTTTTATTTCATCGTATTTACCACATAAAGTTAGCATACCTACATAAAATAAAATTAAGATTAAATAGCAATTTATCACATTCCTGATAAAAACCTAATGGTACTCTAAAATTTAAAAAAAATATGCAATTCTTGGAAAATCAAACATAATTTTAAATATGACTGATAGATAAGATCAAACTGATGACATAAGGGTGGAGTATTGTTATAAATTGTTTCATTAGAATAGTGAAACAGTATTTTCTACGAAGTTAAACACACCTTACACTATATACAGTAGAAAAAACCGATGAAAGATAATATCGCAACAATAAGTGATATAGCCTCTATAGATCTGTATGATTGTGTATGATAAATAGGATCCAATGAAAATTAGATTGATCACATCATGATTTCAAGAAGATGAAGAACTTCCTAGCGACCACTACAATAGAAGCTAGCAACAAACATCTGTAGGTCGAATGAACTAAGAAGAAAAAGATACATCAACAAATTAGCCACAATTCAAGGAATACAACAATTCAATAATACGAAAAATAAGAACTTGAAAATTGTTTGCAACGTGTTAAAAGCGGAAATCACTTAGGAAAAGTAAATAAACAGCCAAAGGAATATATAACCGATCAAACGTGGACCTTATTCAGAAGAAACAATACGAAAAGGAAATAATAATGCAGATACAAGAGAGACTTGAAAGATGGAGCTCTAAACAAGGTTGTAAAAAGGTCCGAACAACATAACAAAACAACATTGCCTCAATAGATGGCTCAAGAACCACAAACTGCTGCTACAAACAACATGATACAATTTTATCAAATAATTAAGACACTATCAGGTAAAAGGAACAATGGTGCACGAGCTATTATATAACCTTGGAGCAAATTCTGACACACACCCGGAACAATTCAGTAGATGAGGGACACGAATCGAACAAGGGATACAGAAAAGACAGAACCCGCAAGCATGATTCCCATTAAGTGTGATGTCCATCCAAAAACCGAAATTCAGCGAGTTATACAAGCATTAAAAAACAACAAAGCCTTAGAAGTGGAGAATATACCAGCGGAAATGCTCGAGACAGTTCCATTCTAAATACAGCAGATGTAGGGGATCAAAAAACATTCTTGATGAGTGGAATAAAAGACTTATCATATTATCAAAAAGAGACCTATGCATTTATCATAATTGGGCTGGTATAACATTACTAAATACAATCATCAAAGTAGTAGCACAAATGATTTTAACGAGACTTGTAGATCATATAGACCAGAAATACATCCAGGTCAAGCAGGTTTTAAACCAGATAACACCGGTCACCTAAACACTGTTAGGATAATATTAGAACAAGAAATTAGAAAAGTCAGCTGAATGGAGATCACCACTTTACATATTTACGACTTTGAGAGGGCATTCGACAATTACAAAAAGTATAGGTTAATGCTCAGTGCTGAGTAGTCTATAGTGGATAACAGAAGCGATTAATTTGAAATTCTTACTGGTAAGGCAGGGCTATGTCTCCATCTCCTTTTCTCATCCATGTTTTGCTAGATTCCATCCAACCACCAACACACCAACGGGGGTCAATCCAGCATCCAATGGACCCTCAATTCTAATCTAAGGGACTTTGAATACGCGGATGACTTACACCTTATGTCGCATTAATATAATACTATGGAAACCCAGCAAGTGAACTTGAAAATTAATAGCAAAGGTCAAACCGCTAAGAATTTACATTAAAAAAAGGACTCTTCCTCCTTTACGGATCACCCATATATGACGTGAAGAGCTTTACATACTTGGGAAGCAATATCACAAAGGATGGATGTATAGAATACAAGAAGCTCAAGGAGTTTTTGGAGCACTGGCACTAGTGTGGAGATCAACATAATATTCGACACAAACAAAACTCCGTATATTCCAACGCTAATTTTAAGGCTGTCTTGCTCTATTGATTTTAAACATCGAAAATAACGAAGAGAATAAGAAATAAATTTGAAGTCTTCATAAATAAATACTTCGCATATTCCGGCCCGACCAAATTTAAAATGAAGACTTGCTAAATTTCACAAATCAACAGAAGACTGGACATGAGGTAGCACTTTGTAAGTGGAATTGGATTGGGCAGACAAGCAACTGTATAGTCAAATGTTCTGATGATACTAACTTGGTTAGCAAAACGTACATCTAGTTAGTTTTATGCAATTTGATGTGAATGAAAAATAATAAAGCTTTTTGCCAAAGGTTTTAAAATCGAAATTATCAAAAAGAAAAATTAGTACCACCTGAATTAACCGCACAATTGGAAGATTATTAAATCAAAGAGTTGCAACATGGTTAACTTCTTATGTTTTTCCTGTTGCATGTCTTAATCTTTCATTTCTAGACTTGGCATATAATTAAATTTTCATTTGGTGCTCAAGGAGCAATTGGATTTTGTTTAATCAGACTTACACTTTAAGTATAGTGAAATATAAAGTTCGATAAATTTAGATTTCTTTCTTGATAGAATATAAATGAACTTCCATCAATAAAAAGTAGTATAAATATGAAACGAACCGCGAAATATTCTAAAAACATATCAATGGTTATAATAATAAATAAAAAATGCATACTTCATTGACTAAACAATCATTTTCAGTAAATATTAAAACCCCAAACTCAAAATCCAATATTTTATGAGATGTAAGTATTGCACAAGAATTTAATTAAAAAAAAAACAGTCAAAAAATATCTCTATACTTTACATCATATGATATTGGAAGGAAATTCTATGTCCATACATCTTGCTTAACATAATATACCATCGATGCTACTATTCGGAAAATTCGATTACATTTCCATAAAAAAGTACTAAAAATAATATTTCTTAGTCATAAAATATCGAATTAATTCAACAATGGTCATTTATTGAAATAAATATTAAAAATACAAGTTAGTGCAATAAATAAGATAACTTTCAACAAAGCAACAATGAACTAAAACAAAAATCATAACAAAAAAAATAATAATAAAAGAACACAATCAAGACTAAAATATTTCCAATAGGGCCAATAGAATTTTGGTAATAAAACTATTGAGCTGAATGTTATTAAAATTGTTGGGACACATTTTGAAACATAGAAGTATTAAAAAATTAATAAGATCATATATTGGTCCTCATCTCATTCATAATTATCAATATCTGGCAAATTAACATCTCAAATAAATATATTACATATTTAGTCATGCAATAAAACTTTACTGCTGAATTTAAAATATCTATTTCTGTACCCACAATTTTAATATTTCAATTAAGATAAAAAAAATAGAACTACTGGCCCTTAAAGACTACCTGCTACCACCTACAATAAATCTCCAGGCTAGCTGATTTTCTGCCTCTTGGTTAATTGTTCGGTGGGACTCACGCATCCCAACTTTCCTCCATTACACAATAAATCGTTGTTTCCATAAACGCATAAGCTGTTCTGCATTATGTCTTGTTTCTGTGTAATACAAATTCACAGATCAATGGGAAATAAAATTGTTGTTATACTTACAATTCCTTCTAAAATAACTGCAATTGGGACTACTCCCGTTGCTTCCGCCACTTGATGTTCAATCAAATAGAACATGTATTCATCATATAACAGACGAATCAAATGAAACGATCCAAAGCTGGCTGCTGATCTTAAGGTTAAATCTCTGATTACCATTGAACTGAAACAATGTATAGCATTACATTTAACACGTAACGTCACAGGTTGACACCCTGTGTCATAGGTTATGTTTTGTTAATAAATAATTTGTCGAGTAGCATGATAGATATAAGAAAAGAATTAAAAATAATTTATAAAATAAGGAAGGTATTCTCGACGGTCCAGGTTGGCCAACATAGTTTGGTAAAGAGTCATTATGCGTCTAGCAGGCCCACCCATGACGTTACGGGTTAAATACTCAATTTCCATGAAAATATAGGACTTTCATTTCACCCAAAATATTTGAATTGAGAGACTCGTCTGATGTTACCATATTGTGTTTTTAGAAATGCTGTTTTTAGTCTGTGGCAGGTCAAGTATTGTGTCTTTTCAAAGGAAATTTGGAGTCCTACCTTTTCTTTCTGCTGTTTCTTTTAGGATTTGCCGTTAATATATCTTGAGCCAAAATTGCTAGATAGACAGCAAACGCCAGACAATCTATTTTGATGTTGGTTCTCCCCAGTTTAATGGACTGATCAATATTCAGGGCCGATTTTTTTGCACGCCACTCCTGTATTACTTTTTCCAGAACACAGTTCAATAAGAGTGGCGAGAGTCCATCCTCTTGCCTCACTCCAGTTTTAATTTCGAAGAGCTCTGAGATGTCACTCATGAATTTAACTTTTGACCCTGTGTTAGTGTTGCTTTAATAATCTGGTTCTTGTTCTTTCAAGACTTGGAATAAAGACTCGTGGTCAATACGATCATATGCTTTTTTGAAATCCACTAATGTACAGACGAGATTTTTATTGTACAGTTTTTGATGCCTTAGCTTTAGATTCAGGATCTGTTTCGGGCAGGATCTGCCGAGTCGAAAAACCTGCTTGATATTCACCAATTTTAGGTTCTATGTGTCCTTATGCTCTGTCTAGTAGACATTGAGATAGAATCTTGTAACAAACTGGGAGAATAGATATCTCTCTGTAGTTGTTAATGTCCATTATATCTCCTTTCTTATGTAGTGGATGGATTAGAACATCTTTCCAATCTTCCGGAATTCGTTCGGTTCGCCAAACTTCTTGTAGAATTTTGATTATTTTCTTAATTATGCCTGGACCAGCGGATTTCAAAAGTTCAGCAGTGATTCCATCTTCACCAGAAGCTTTGTTATGTTTAATTTGCTTGATTTGCCTAATTATTTCATCTTCATTTAGTGGTAATTAATCTGGGTTTGTTTGTTTAGGGTTTAGTGTTGGTAATCTGTTTAAGGGCTCAGGACAGTTTAGTAGTTGTTCAAAATATCTGGCAAGTTCTTTGCAATTGTCTTGATTATTTAGAACTTATTCCTTTTGGAAGCAAAGACTATTGGATTGATAGCCTGTTAATTTAGTTTTAAATGTTTTGTAAACATTTTGGGTGTTATTTTTTGAAAATCTTTGTCTATTTCATTAAGTTGATTGTTTTCATATTTTCTTTTACTTTGTCTAATTAGCTTCGATGTTTATTTTCTTACTTCCAAACAGATGTTATAGTTTATTTCTGTATATATATATATATATATATATATATATATATATATATATATATATATATATATATATATATATATATATATAAGGAACATTATAATGGAATTATAAACAGCTACTAAAAAAGATGACATAAAAAGTAGAAAAGAGATAAGAATAACAGAAATTCAGATATGAGCAGACACCTATGTGAGAAACCCATTGAATACTACAAAATGCTTACTTGTGCTTTGTGGCAGTGACATTAAATATAAATTTAGATAACAAAACAAAAATATAATATCCAGAGGGGAAAAGGAATTATTGGCGCTAAGCGCAGGTATAAGACAAGCTGACTCGCTGAGCCAATCATTATTTAAGATGATAATCAATAAAATATGAGAAGTTGGAAACCTTGAAGGCTATAAAATGGAACCAAATAAGATCATCTATAACAGAGTACTGATTGCGAATTGTGAAGACGATTTACAAAGACAACTTCACACTTTCCACACAACAGCAAAGATGCACAATATGGAAATGTAATCTGGGAAAATTCAATACAAATCCAGCAAAAATTCACAAAAGTTCAAACTTGTATTAGAAAATAAACTTATTGAACAAGCATTGTCCTTTAAATGCATAAGAATAGAAGTTACTAGCAACCAAAGCACTAAAAGCAGACTGTCTTAAAGATAGTGTCTGGAGAAATAAATAAGGTGACTACAGAGAGTAAAATGAAAATATACAAAACAACGACATTAAGACAAGTCGCTGAAATCAGAGCTGAGAAAAAGAACATAGTCAAAAGTAATCAATGTAGAAACGAAAGTATTAAGATGGATAAAACGCATTACACTCAGAAATACAGACAAAAAAATAAAACTACAAAAATAGTATAACATACAGATTAAAACATTAAAAAATACTTGAATCAACATTTAGAAAGAATGAAACGCGATAAATTGGGGATTATTTGTAAAAACAATAAGCCATTCAGTAAAACACAACAATAAGTCATACAGTTAAAAGATGGTTTGATAGCTGTTTAACAATAACCACAACAGAGACCAAATAAGAGGCATAAAACTAGACAAATCATAATCAAAGAAAAAGAAGGATATTATGGAAAAGGAAGATATTATGGATCGTGTATAATAGCATTTGAATCGCTTTATAATAATGTGCAATGTAAAATGTCTGTGTGAAAATTAAAAAAATATACCAAAATGTTTATGGTACATACATAAACTATAAAATATGGGGATGAAAACCTATCACATACAATAATATAATATGCAATTAGTTTTAATTAGATAAATATGTTATAAAGTATTTGTTTCTTAATTCTTGTGAATAAAGAAAAGTTGAGTACCATTCGTTATATTGAATTATAATTTACCTGTAGAAGCTCCATTTCAGAAGAAATTGTCTGGCCGCCTTTGAAAAGTTCGGTCTACCCTCATATGGTTTTAAAGCGCTTTTAACGACATTCTTCAACCATGATGCCCACTGTTCTAAAGAATTCTGCTGCTGCAAGGTCAGCTTGAAATCGTTTTCAAAACGAGATACTATTTCATTGTCGCACTGACATACCTGAAACAATCATATTAACATTATTTTAAGGCCATACTAGCAATTTATTTTTAAAAGTGGTGTACAAGTCTATTTTACAAATGAATTAGTTATTTTATTATAAAACTGAGAAGCTTAACAAATGCACATTTAATATTCAAAATATTAGCCCCGAATGCCCCCATGGTGGTTATAAATTATATTATTTGTATAAATCTTGGCTACTTTTTTGAACCTTGTCAATTGCTTTAAAAATCTCATCTGCCAGGTAATATGGAAACGACTAAAAGAGGTAGTAGTAGGACAAAAAGGGCGAGAGGAGTTAGTGTAAGAATATCGGAAATCATTAAACAACCCTTTTAGACGCAGGAACTAAAACAGCTGACAAGATTATCGTATTTGCACATTTATTAGACATCCTTATTAAAATTCTTACACTCTACTCATAGCTATTAGAAAAACAAATTTGTGACCATGTAGTTATCTTAATACTATATAAGGAACTAATCGTTCAAACAATAACAAGATAATTACACCATAAAGAACAACAGTTATTTTTGTTTAATATACTTACCCACGATGCTTGTTCACGAACACTGTGAAAATCTACCCTGTTCAAATCGGCGAGCATCTGCCCTATCTGATTCCCGTTGTGAAGAACTGCCCTAGCAGCCTGAGCAAGATGATTTAATGAGGTATAACGGCGTAAACTGGAACTAAAGGCAGACACTGCTGATAATTTAATCTGTAGCATCGACGATGGAGCACCTGCCATCGCGCTAGTTAACCAGCTTTCCAAATCTAAACAGAATCAATGTTCCCATTAGTCATATTCACCTGAGCAAATTTTTTGAAATATTCAATAATGAAATATGTGTAATGAAAAAATGTCAATACTGCTTTCATCTTCTTTAGAAGATGCTCGCCCAACCGAGCGATGTATTCACCGAATTATCGGCGTATTCCGAACGTATTTTACGCTGTTCGATATTAAAACAAAACAAAAAAAACTATGCGTTCCGAAGAAAATACCGCTGCTGTTGTTGACAGTGTTGATGAAGATCCCAATTTATCAATTCGTCGCCGGTCGCAAGACCGTCTACGTGAATTATTTAAGTCCGAATTTCAATGGTATTGATCTGGTAGCTCCATCACGCTGGAACCCGCATTAAAGAATACTCGATTTTTTTTCCATATTTTTGCCTACAAACGATGCTAATAAATGTAGTATAGTTCATTTTTTTGTAGTGTCAGTAATTGTGTTGGAAAAACAATAGATTCTGTTCAAGGCAGTAAATATTGATAATACGAAAAATAGGAATTAAATTAGTGCTAAATTGTTTGTAGTTTATTGTAGACACAAGATTTTTTTTACTCTATTCGTGTAAATAAATATCAGATAAAATCGAAAATAACGAAGTTGTCGGAAAAACGACCCTAACACAGAAATTACAAATGATATAAATGTTTGTAATAGTACGCATATATTTGTAGTTACTGTTAAACTCGTGTTATAACTGCAAACAAAAGAATCAACTGATCAAAAAATGATTATGATAAAAAGGTTAAAGTCTAAGAAATTAAACCGTTTGTAGCTTCTTGAACCTATATATATATATATATATATATATATATATATATATATATATATATATATATATATATATATATATATATATATATATATATATATATATATATATATATATATATATATACACATGCATATATATATACATGCATATATGTATAGCAGTAAATAGGACTTATAAGGCTTCCTAAAGCAAGGAACACTAAAACATAAACTATACATGTTTTATGGGGCAACTGTTTGGACAGGGATACTAAAGTACTCTTACACACTGAGTGGGTAAACTAATTGTTACAATCTACTCCAGCTTATCAAGGCTTTACAAAACTTTAAATCCTTAGTAAATTATAATTCTCACAAAGCGATCTTTTAATCCGTATCAATACTAATGTTTTCGGGACATTTAGCTGACTAGAGACATCTAAGAAGTATTTCATAGCAGCTACACTGAACTATAAACGATAGAAATAAAAAGATTTTGTAACTTTTTAGCCGCCGCTGAGTCATTGTTGTTATTGCAGTATGCATTGTAGTATCAACTAACTGGTGATTTTTAGGGAACAAAAGGTTCCACACTTTATAAAATCGTTTGTAGTTGAAGATTCTTGGGAAATAATTATCTAAAACGTTATCAACTTCAGTGCTTCCCAGATATAATCACTAGCATGGTTTGTAGGTTAATTTTCTCTATAACTACATAAAACTACAGACAATTTCCATTAAGAAAGGATTGACTCGACACGTCACCTATAATAAACTCGGTGATACAAGTACTATCGTTTCAGTAGCACATGTTCTATAAAATTGGACAAAAGGATCTACATCGATATAATTATTTGTAGTTTGTAAATTGTTAATAATCATTCAAACGAACTCTTGTTGAAAGGGGTGTTGTTACACTTTTGAAGATTATGTTACTTCCCTACAGAAACAACTGAATTTCGTGGTTATTTTTCTATGATATCCATGAATTTGGATGGAAACAGTTGCTTTAGGAAGCCTTATAAGCCCTATTTACTGACAAACATATGTGCATGTATATATATATATATATATATATATATATATATATATATATATATATATATATATATATATATATATATATATATATATATATATATATATATATATATATATATATATATATATATATATATATATATATATATATATATATATATATATATATATATATATATTTTTTATATATATATTTTATATATATATTTTATATATATATTTTATATATATATATATATATATATATATATATATATATATATATATATATATATATATATATATATATTTTACATATATATATATATATATATATATATATATATATATATATATATATATATATATTATATATTAGAAATATATATATATATATATATTTCTTTCTTTTTAATCATAATCATTTTTTGTTCAGTTGATTATTTTGTTTGCAATTAGAACAAGAGTTTAACAAATATAAGTAGAATTTCTTGATTTTTTATGATTACATAATATTATTATGGTGTACAATGTTGTATTGAAAAAAATATTGTACAAGCAATAACATAAGCAACAACATTATTGAACCATATAATGAACCATATAATAAGGTACTCTACCTAAAATCAGCTAACTGAAATAGAAATTCTCAATTTAGTTTTAAAATGATCGATAATATTGAATATCTGGGGACCACCATTACCAATAAAGGAGGTAGCGAATCCAAAATCAAACGCCGACTAGCAATGGCTAGAATGGCCACAACTATTAAGCAGAGTGTGGCGAAATAAGGTAATGTCAAAAATTGCAACGCTTAAGCTAGTGCGGAAAAAATTGACGCTTTTGAGATGTGGGAATGCAGACAAATGCCTGGGATAGCATAGATAGAGAACCAAACTAACGCCTTCATACTGAACAAATTAAAGATAAAAAATCGCCTGTTTAAAAAACATCAGCCAAAAACCTGAAATATTTTAGGCCACATAGCAAGACGAGAAGATGATGTGGAGAAACTTATGATACAGGGAAAATCACTTTTATTTTTGTTCTTAAGGGTACATATCATCTTTGTTAAAAAAGTCCAGCTGCATTTGCTCAAAATACCAAAGTCAGTCTGTCCTTACATGTTCTGTTAGGTTCGTTGTCGTATTTTTTCCCAAATAAAGCTGGTTTCATTACAATTAAAAACTTAGGATGATAACCTTTTGCCGTAAAAATGTGTTTAACTTTCTCTAGAAACGAGGCAGAAGCTACCTTATTAGCCGACGCAGATTATTATATCCAAGTAACCTTTACGTTTATTAGATTACACCGAATTTTGAATCTATGCAACCAGCCCTTACTTGGCCAGCCCTTACATGTATTCATATAGAATTAATGATTTCCTATCATAAGGTGTTAACCATCAGTGAATTAGCTTTTTCTCCCTTAACTGACAGCCTATCACGTACTGTAACTGTAACTTTTGCAGATTGGTGCAGAGTAAAAAAACTAGCTCGAATTTTGTCTTTTTTTTCAACACGGCTGCAATAGATTTTTTCTACTTCAATCATACTAACAATTTTTGTTTTACACTAATAATGAGCACAGCACGTCTTTTAGGTTTCGAAGCCATTTTCACGTTTTTTAATGTATCTTAATATCAATTTAAATTAAAAAAAAAAATTAAACATAATGACAGATAAACTGTATTCTCCAATATTTGCAGTAGAAATACATAACATTTGTAGAAGTCCACACACATATAAGCTTAAACCAGTTCGACTAGTTTTCACGCCTATATGAAGGCCTGTTTCAACCCGCACCAGACAGTTTCACAACCTTGTGCCGAATCGTGGATAGCGAATCCATGGAGAGGGAGATATAAAGCCGGGCCCACACCTATAGAAATTATCGCCGAATATGACGCTCACTGTAATTTACTTATTACCGCAATAATTTATCCCACATTATACACACAAGCTCAGGACGGAGTAGGTATTTTCACAAACATCACAGGATTTACGTTGCATAGTTATATATACAGACGCCGCCATATTTGTGCCGAATACATTCAGCGAAAATTTTTATAGATGTGGTCCCGGCTTAATATATAAAAATACTTTCTACATTATACAGTGTCATGAATGATACAAAAAATAAATTAAGAAAAATACTAACTTTTAGCAAAATTCCTTATGGACTGTGTCAAAGTAGCAGGGATAGGTTTCAAAACATCAGGGACTAGGACCTGAATTAAGTTCTGATAGAATACCAGATCCACTTGTTTAACAAAATGCTGTACAGGTTCTAACGAACATAAACAGAAAAGTTTTGCCCTGAAAATAAAAATACCAATAATTTTTCTTCCAGTTTCACCTTACGTTATAACTCACTTCGAAAGATACTTCTCTTCTTCACATTCGTCCGTGTTATTGTTGTATTGTGATCTCCAAAATTCCCTCCACAATGACTCGACAGTGTTAAACTCTAAGCTCAAAATGGCGTCGAGAAATGCTTCTAAGTGTTCTCTATAGATAGATCTGGAGAGAAATCGAATGTCTTGATGATTTCAGTTTTTTTGTGGCTTCGTCATAACTTACTTCAACGTATCCACATCTTCATACCCACAGTCCTCGGGTAGGTCATCCGAAAAATGTATATCGGGAAAAACAGGAATGGCGTTACTACCGTCACCCAGATAGGCAGCGTGTTGGAGAAGAGCCCCGTTCGGCGTCTGATTTTCAGAAGAATCAGGATTTCGTTTGAAGGGTCGAACTGTGCCTTGAGCTTTCCCAGATGAGTTGGACGTTAAGACTACTCGACTTGACGAATCCTCAACATTCATTAGGGATGAGCCTGGTTTTACTCTAATGCCGTAATAATGGTACTTTGAGTTTCCTCTAAAAAAATATTTGTGATATAAAACTAATCATTAGCATGACTAATTATAAATGATTTTAATTAAAAACTTAATACAAAAGATCTAAGACTAATGTTTAAATTTCCACTATATTCGAAAATTGTATGACAATTGTTTCGGTGTAATGTGCCTTGTTCACATACGAAAATGTAGTGTTTTTCATATCTAAAGTTTCGAAAACGCAACGTATTTTCATTATGAAAATTATTACCTTTAAGTAAAATACAATGTAATAGACTAAATATTTTTACTAACTCATTCGCCTACCACGAAATGAATTTAATATTAATCAGATATTACTAAAGCATATTGTATACCTGCACAAACAACACAAATATTCAAACCTAAAACCGAGATTTAACCTCGGGACCACTTATTGCCAAGGGAGCAATTAACCCATCAGACTACGACGAACAGTTACTAAATTTTATTTTGATAAGAATTTTAAAAAAATCAATAATTCAATGTCCTTTGATTTTATATAATAGGTTGTTTTATCATTTCTGTCGTATTTTTAAAAGCAATCTTCGATATTATATTCTTATTAAGTAACATTGATGAAAATAGGTGTATACGAGGTATTTTGTAGTCCTAAATCCGAAAATGATAAGTTAATTACTGTAACACAGTTTTTACAGTTTTTTTGTTACAGAGGGTAGATGGTAGGGAAAAAAGGAGACGACATATTTTTACATGTTTATGTAAAAATCACATATTTAAACATGTAAAACGTGTTAAATATATGCAAATAAATTACTGAGGATTATGTGATTAAAAATATATTAAAAGGCATAAAACTTTGCCTCCGCCGTTTTTTTTTAATTCAAAGCTCTATTGCAAAAAACTGATTGTACATTTATGATTCAAAGTATTGTCCATCGTTGGCCACTCCCTTCTCCCATGTCAGGTCATCTTTTGAAGCGATCCACCAATAGATCCAATTTTTCACATTTTCATAAGATCGAAAGTGCTGGTCAGCCAAGCCGTGTGCCATCGATCGAAATAGGTGATAGGTGGGGTACGAGTTCCCATTTCAACGTTTCCAAGTATATTTCGGCCCCGTATTTCGCAATATGGGGCCGAACACGGTCATGTGTGACTGTCATGTGTCACTGGCACTGTCGTATCTTTCGCTGTATTGCGGCCTTTTGTCTTTCAATGCTCGGCTCAAACGCATTAATTGCATTCAATAACGATCCTCTGTGATTGGTTCAGACGGTTTTAACAGCTCATAATATACTGCACCGAGCTCGGACCAGCTGGTCCCACCAAATACAAAGCATAACCTTGGAGTCGTGAATATTCGCTTTGATCGTTGGCGTGGAAGCGTGGTCGGAATATCCCCATGATTTTCAACCGTTGGGGTTATCGTAATAAACCCATTTTCACAATGCGATGCAAAAATCCCTTGCGTTTTAGCCTTTCAAGCAACATATTTCGGTTTCAACTCGTATGGCACCCAATATCATTGCTTCTGGGTCACTCCCAATAAAAATATATTAAAAGCTATAAAACTTTGCCCCCGCCGTTTTTTTTTAATTCAAAGCTCTATTGCAAAAAACTGGTTGTACATTTATGATTCAAAGTATTGTCCATCGTTGGCCACCACCTTCTCTTGCCAACTCTTCGTGCGACACCCTAGTATTTCATAGGCTTTCAAGAGTTCATCTATGATCTTTATGATACAGTTTTCATCTTTCTTGCTGCCCAGAAATCCTTTTACTACACTTACAAGCTGCCAATTCCTTTTTATTTAATTTTCCTTGAAAACGGAAATCACCTAGAAGCTTCCTTATTTGAGGTGCAATAAATATGTCTTCTTTTAGTTTTGCATTATTTAATTGAGGAAATATTTATTTTAGGTACTTGAAACCATTACCTTCTTTGTCCATCCATGGCTTTGACAAAGTTTTTCATTAGTCCAACCTTAACATGGAGCGGCGGATGAAGCACCTTTTTTGAGTTGACAAGGGGGACATATTTCGTTTGAAGTACCAGGTTCAAAAGAAGTTCCTGTAATGTTCTTTTGTTGCCCTACTGTCCTACAGCCGTAGAATACGGTGGAAGAATACCCTCTACGGTCTTGTGGTAATCCTACATTGTCTAATCCAAAGCCAGGTACGTATATTTTCAATATCCCCATGATATAAAAGAGAAGCAGAACTTGAAAATTGGACGTGCTAAACCATTTCTGTGAATAGGTATTTTGATAACTACCTAAATGAAACGCAAAAAGAGCGACAAAATCATGTCGACCTGTGTTATCCGAGAGCAAAAGCATTCACCATATGTTCTTTGTCAGCTCGGCAAATGTTTAAACTATTTTTGGAACATTTAGTAACCGGTGACGGAAAGTGGATATCGTATGACAATCCGATACCAAAGACAGTCAAATGTTTACCCAATGAAAAGATCCAAGCTATTGCTAAGTCCAGTATCTGCAGACAAAAGAAAATGCTGTGTATTTGGTGGGATCGACAGGAACTTTTCCGCTGTAAGTTGCTGCCACCCGGTCAAACTATAACTGTTGACTTGTATTGTGAGCAACTGTTGCGACTGAATTCAGAAATAAAGCAAAAACGACCTGCAATATATAATCGAAAAGGGAGTGTTATACAACCCAACAATTCTGTGCCAGGTAGAGCTCTGATTGAATTCAGAAATAAAGCAAAAACGATCTGCACTACAAAATCGAAAACGTATTGCAATGTATTGCAACCCGACAGTTCTCGACCAGGCAAAACAAAAACTGAGCGAACTCAGTTCAGGAGGCTATGAATTCGTCTAATCCCGCCATACTCTCCAGATATTATACTTATATTTAGAAATAACTGTTTATAAGAAGGGACAATTAAAGTACAGTACATAAGTTAAGATGAAACGTCTAAGACCCAGACTGGGTAGTAAGTCAAAAATGAAACAACTGGCAAAGATGAACTATACCATTCAGAGAAAAACCCTTCAAACAGCCTGATGAAAAACTATCCACATTCTATAGTCTTTTAAATCAATTACAATTCAATGTTAATCACTCTTCACAAAAAAGACAATAAAACAGATCCAAAACATTTAAAATATCAAACATAAAACAGACAGGGGTTCAGAAAAAGATCTAGAATGAATGATTATTTCCTGACAATGAAAGTTCTCATAAAATGAGCAGTTGAATATCATATACCATTCTATATAATATTTGTTGAGTTCGATAAGTTTTTCAGCTCTGTTAAACATTTAACAAATAAAACCTTTACAAAGTAGTAAAACTGGGTACAGAAAAACTATAAAAAAATATATGAAGGAACAAAACAGTATAACTAAAAAGAGGCATAAGACAAGGAGACATTTTATACTTAAAATTATTTAATCAAGCCAAAGTATTAAAAAAATGGTATGACATTAAAAGATATGCATAACTCAAAAATATAGTTTTGATTCTCAAATTTACCACTTGCCCTCAACACTTCAAAGTGAGACGCCACTGTTTGTTTTACTCTTTCTTGCGAACTCACCTGGTTCCTAATCGCCGAGTTCGTAGTCCTAAGAACACTGATCGAATCAATTTTCCAAATGATGCCGCATTAACCGGCTCCAATTTGTTTTCTGAGCAGTGCCTCAAATAATGCGCATAGAGAGTAGATCTTGGTAGAGATACTCCTTCTGCTGTTTCATAGTTTTCCAATAGCCACTGTACCTTAAGAAAAATATTACGACATTAGTATATTTAGTATTATAAAAAGCCACCAGAGATCTACCATGGTAATCTGAAAAGTTCTTGCCTTTGAACAATTACATTATTGCCTTTGGCAATATACTGTTAAATTGGTATATGTATCAAAACAAATTTTTTACTGCAATTTAAGGTCTTCTGTGTATTTATGTATATGAATATTGTATAGGAACATATTCATACTTAAAGAGAGATAAAATAAATTGAATTTGAATTATCACATTTTTTATAAAAAAACGTTTTACTATTTTTTCTGAACTAAAAATGAATAGCTTAAAATAATGATAATGCAAATAAAACTAAGATAAATTTCAAGGCGATCATAACACACTCAAAAAGGTCTATTGGACATGAGTATTTGTGAATAAAAGTTAAGAACCACGACCAACTGGTTGTACCACAATTTTCAAGGACGGATGCTTGAGAAATATGTGCAGTAGCCATCCAAGAAACCGGAACTTATATTCCTAGATAATCCTAGATATTTATGTATCAAATATCTCGAAAACCGATGAGAATAAACTTTTCTTTTTTTTGAAAATCAAATTTAAAATCACTATTGGAGTTTAAAATATTAAAACGTATATATCCTGTATATTATAGGATACCTACGTCTTCAAGGTGGTGTAAAAGAGGGTTTTCCACTATAAACAATATGCTATTTTTGGATTAACAGTGTTTTTTTTTCTTTCAGAATAAGCTAAAAATGTAGGTGTTTTGAAAACGAAGCACTATTACTATTTTTTTTACTTGCTGGAATATTTGCAGTGACTTACCATTAGGATTGGTCAAATATTTCATTTCTATTATTAAATAAGTTAAAGAAAAGAGTAAAAGTAAAGAAGAAGATAAGGGATTGTAATTTTAAATTCAACATTGAGCTCATGTTCAATATTTGGCTCATTTTTTTCCAAAACTCTGGTTCGCTATTCAAAGACTTCCATTCAAAAAGCAACTGCAGATACTAAAGATATTTTGTTAACTGATTTCCTTAAGAATCAATACGCCCTGATAAAAAGTTACATAAGGAAGAATCTTCAAAATAGTGTATCCATTATTGTTCAAACAGTTATACGCCGCTGACAAGCTATAACTAAATTTTTATATTGTATAACGGTTTGAGTGAAAACTTAACAATGAAATTTCCAACAAAACCCATAATTTCTACAATAATATATCACTATCATTAAATTTCCAAAATCAGTTTGGTGATCTTATAACCTCTTAACAGCAACGTATCCGCTTTTTGTAGGCACTCTGAAAAATTATAAGGCTAATTTTTTGTGATATTTATGTAAACTGTTGCATGCGTCAAAAATATTAATTTTAGATACTCCTCCATTCTCTAAATTGTAATTACAGGGATTTTTTTCTCTCTAGAATGTGATACATTTTCTACGGGATCTATTTCTAGCGTCCTTGCTCACACCAGGGTGGTGTGAGCAACCTTCTAGGTATATTATAGAGAAGCCACTCCTTGGTCATGTTAGCTGTGTGTTTAGGGTTGTTATTGTGTTTAGGGTTGTGTGTTGTTGAAAATAGACAGCTTTCCTTTCAGCCCTAATTTTACCGCACTGTCTAGCAGGTTACCTCGCAACACTTCCATGTAGGACCGAGCTGTCATGTTACTGTTTATAACGTAAAGATTTCCCACCCTATTGTAAGATCTGAACCTCCAAGCATCAACATTACCACCACCTTGCTTGCTTAACTGTATTTAGAATGTTCTCTATATTAAACCTAGTATTCTTTCACCGCCATAATAAAATGTTGGCTAGCTTAAAACGTTCAAATGTGTTTTAATTGGAACAAATAATTTGCTTCTAAAAATGTAGAGGTTTGTCTTTACCGGTCGCCGACCTGGATGACAAAAGTTATGGAAACCATGCCTTATTGTCTAAGATGTGACCTTCTTCCCCTAGTATGTCGCAAAGTTATTAGTAAGCTGTTGGGTGCTCTATGTAGTTTTTTTGAAGCACCTTTGGCAATTCTCCGTCGGTCCCTCACAGTGAGAATTCGTGGATGACATGATGGGTGGTTGTTTTCCCGTTATTTATTTTTTTTTTTGGAATATACCGCACTGTAGAAAATAATAAATTAAGTTGTGTTCTAATTTCTCTACAACTCTTTCCGGCTCGATACAAGCCATCATCCCCCCAACACACACAAATTGAAATCACTTGCTAAACTGAAATCTGATTGAAAACTGAAAGGATTGATAGAATTGGTAAGTACTATAGGTCACACAAATCCTAACAGTGCCTATGTTTACACTGCAGCAGTCTCTATACCAAGTGTACAAATATTTTTGTAGTAGTCTAAAATAACATTGTTTCGCGTATTATTTGTGTTACTGATACTTATTAAAACAATTTTGTTATTAACATGTTATGTACCTTCCTGTTAAATTTACAAATAAAAAAAAAACGGTTAATTTGTGATAAATCCCTAAAAATCAGGGCTGCAAAAACACAGATAATTTAATATTTTAGGGAAAAATCTCCTTGGGTTATTCATTACAAGTTTACCAACAGATCTATCCTCAAATATTACTTGTTCCTCCCACTTTGGCATCGGTCAAAAATTTTTCTCGATGACCTTGATCAGATCAAGAAGTTAATGTGAATTTGTGTAACAGCACATGTAAGCAACAATACTGAATATTGGTGAAATAAGCGTATTGCATTAAATAAGTAACTTAAATAAAATTATATTGCATATAATAAATCAGGCCGAGAACTTTTCAGACCATTTTTGTAAAATCTAAACAAAAACACATAACAAAAAGAAGCTGGTGGGTTATGGTGTTAAGCTAGTTAAACAGTACGAAAAAAAAAACAGCCGTGCTCTGTTATGATTAAAGAGAGCACTTACAGTAGCAGGAGATACCCTGGTGGCATGCCCCAAGGGTGACCCAACTTCGTCGCCACTGGAATTTACGGCCACCACCTGACCCGTAGATTGTCCGGCAGTAGTAGCAACATATTCCTGAATACCGAAGTTAGTAATATGAGCCAAGGAAAGCCAAGGAAAAAGGTTATTTTTACCATGCTATGATTAATTATTATTTTGTTAATATACTGACTGAATGGACAACATATAAGCAATAATACAATCACTTCAAGTAATTGACTCAATATATTTTTAAATAAATTTTAAAACGTTTTGTGTACAACATATTCTTTTATACATAGCCTTCCTTTAATCCTGTAGCATACATGACTAATTATTTATTTAAACTTAAGAACATTAATTTTTTATGCTGAATTATTTAAAGGTGGTATAATTGTCACCAAAAATATTAAAATTTCCCCTAGATCTGTCATCAAGATTTGTTGTGTAAGATCTTTATTAGTTTCAATACTTCCTGACAAAAACATATTTTAAAAGCACCTCTTAAATGCATTTCATTATTTCAAAGAAATACCACAGGTCAACAACTTTAAACTTTTTTAGGCATCATTGATGAAAATATGTATATATGAAGTATTTTGTAGTCCTAAATCCGAAAATGATAAACTAATTACTGTAAAACAAACAGTTTTTTTGCTTCAGGGAGTCGGTTGTGGGGAAAAAAAGAAGGCGATAGAAATCCTTTCACTACACTTACAAAACACTTCCAAGCTGCCAATTATTTTTCCTTAACTTTTATTGAAAACGGAAATCACCTAGAAGCTTCCTTATTTGAGATCCAATAAATATGCCTTCTTTTAGTTTTGCATCACTTAATTGAGGAAATATTCCTTTTAGGTACTTGAAACCATTACCTTTTTTGCCTATGGCTTTGACACAATGTTTCATTAGTCCAAGTTTAATATGGCGAAGCGAAAGAAGCACCTTTTTAGGCTAACAAGGGGGGCATATTTTATGTTTGAAGTACCAGGTTCAAAAGAAGTAAAACCCCATTGAAGTCTTATCAATACATCTATCACTTTTAAAACCCCACAAATATCCTACTGATGCTGTTCATATTTAACGCGATTTAGTATAGTTGCTATGTTGTCATAGGTTTCTTTCATTGTCACTGAATGGGATAAAGGAATAGATGGATTTTTGTTTCCATTATGAAACAAGACTGCTTTTAGGTTGTATTTCGACGAATCTATGAAAATACGCCACTCGGAAGACATGTTCCATATTAAGCCCATTCATTAAACCATCAATATCACAACAAATACGTAGCGATCCTTCCATTTTATAAAAACTTGAAAATGTTACATTCCATTTTCAGTAAGGTGAAATACTTGGATTTTTATCTAACAGGTTCCACTGTTGAAGTCTGGAACCAAGAAGTTCCGATTTTTGTTTTGACAATCGCAGGTCACATACCCAATCATTTAATACATTTTCAGTTACTAAGTGAGGTTCACCCATAGTTGTTAAAAATATTGGGTCACAGCTGGTGTTCTCAGGAAGTTGTGGATCAGATCCTGATGAAGAATTGGAATCACCAGGAAACATGTTGTTCAGGTTTAAAGGCGCAATCGGTAACCGGTAGTTCCTGGCTATAAGGAACTTGCCTAAGTGCAGAAGGCAAATTTGGATACTAAATTTTGTCCCTTTGCTTTTTTGAAATTCCGTCTGTTTTAGTGATAGTAAAGTAGTAATCACTGACATGGTAAGTAGATTCTCTCCACACCATAGGAACAGCAAACGGCATAGAATTTTTTTGCCATGCATCCAGTGTACTAAATGTTTCATAACAACTCACACAGAAACAGCCCAACTTTTATCTTAATCTCCAATTTGGCAAAATTTTAAAATATAAAAGATAGGTTTTTTTTGACTCCCTGGATATATATCTAGCTTGTGACTTTAAAATAAATCGTCCGCATATATAACAAAACTTATCAGGTTGATTTTTGCAAAATCGATGACTAGAACTTGCTATTTTATATAAAATCGACTTAACCACTTGGCTGTACTATAAATGAGACAGAAACAAACGAAACTATAGGAAACAACAAAACAGTCCTTAAATGTTCGTAGAATATTGTGGAAATATCTCCTCTACGATCTTGTGGTAATTCCTACATTGTCCAGTCCAAAGTCAGGTACAAATAATTTCAATGATCCGATGATATAAAGGAGAAGCATGTACTTGAGAATGGGACGTCCTAGGCCATTTCAGTGAAAAGGTGCTTTAATAACTACCTAAATAAAATGCAAAAAGAAAATGTTTATCAATTTTACAAAAAATCATGTCGACCAGTGTTATTGAAACATTTGCAAGAAGTCATTGCTTACTTCATGAAAGGAAACAGAGCGAAACCAAATTCAAAACTATAAAAATATTACATGAAAAATGAGACTAATAGAGAAATAATGTTGTATGTTTTTCATTGTAAGAAAGTATGCCGTTTCTGACAAATATCCGAAACATTCCACACACTCCACATTAGCATTGTAATTGAAAGTAGTCTGTTGAAAACCAGGCGTTTGCATTTGCTACAACATGCGCTTCTCTTATTTTTTTCTTCCATGGTATCAGCTCCGATAGGGTTGATTCCGATTGTTTAAACAATATTTTTTGTTTAGGTTCAAAATAATGTAGGACTGGTAAAATGTTATACGTATTTTTGTTATTAGTACTAAACTGTGTATATAATTCAAAGAAGATAATTTTTAAAAACTAAAGAAACAAATAAGTGTACGTGGTAGTTTAAGAAAATTTGTGATTTCATGTTAATCATTACCAACTTGTTGGGTTGGTCGTCCACATGTATCGGTCACGTGGGTTTCGAGATTAAATGAAGGCTCTGTATATAGCACGTCTTTAATTAACAATTGCCAGCAAATCTATCACATATCATACCTATGAAAGGCATTAGATAATAGCTGGTAGAGTATAATGTCCAGCCTGATGTTTTCACATGAATTTAATAAGAAATAAGTTAACAAAATTTTCATTGAACTATGCATGTAATGCAAGTATGTTTTATCAATTCTTTTATTGGAACCTTTGGTGTGAAACACTAAATTTGAAGAGATTTACCACTAAACACCAAATCACTTTTTTTTAAACTTTGCTCGACGTATATTTGGCTAACCATGTTAGCATCATCAGGAGATGATTTAATCTGATTAAAAGATTAAATTATCTCCTGATGATGCTAACATGGTTAGCGAAACGTGCGTCAAGCAATTCAAAAAAATTCATTTGGTGTTTAGTAGTAAATCTCTTCAAAATTTATGTTTTATCAGGTTCTATCGCATTAAATTCGTAAAGGCAATATTCATTTAGTATGTTCAAATTAAATTGTGCACATTTTTTGAATCTATGTGTATATTAGGTCCACAACTTAATTCTCCTTCAATCTCGGTACACTTTAGCTAGCTTTCAGGCAACTGTCAAACTTCAGATAGTAAAAAAACCTTGGCGCTTTTGATTTGATAAATTAATTGAGACTCTTTTCGACTTCCTCAAGAGATATGAAGCGGTTATCAACTAGGTGTAGCTGCAGTAATCGGAAGAGGAGAAAATCCGAAGGGGCCAAGTCTGGAAAATTTATAGGATATAATAATAAACAGCCTAACTCGGAGATAGTTTCCATATTTATTTTTGCTAAATATCATTAGGCGTTGTCTTGTAGCAAAATGACTTCACTGCTTCCCTTGCCAGTATAAAGTATTTTTTCCTCCAGAGCGTTACTAACACGAATCAGTTACAGCTGATAACCAGATTGGAATAAGCCATAATATATGATGCCCACCTGGTCCAATCATATACACAACAACACCTTTTTAGCGTGGATATTTCTTTTTGCGGTACTGATTGATGGTTTACCAAGATTAACCCACGATGTTCGCCTTTTTGAATTATCGAAGAGGATCCACTTCCATCTATAGAGCAATGAAATAACAAGTGTCTATTCTTGTTTTCAGCTGTAGGGGGCCCAAAGACTCTCTGAAATGTTTCCTAGTTTGTGTGAATGTTTATAAATGGCTTGCGCTGTTACTACGAGTTCTTGTCCGAGCTCAGGACAAGGTTTTTCTTCAAGAAGTGTATCCAATTCTTCATCCTCAACTTTTTTTAGCTGCCCCAGTAATTCATAATTATTTAAGTCAAAATTTCCAATTCGGAATTGTTGCTGAAAACACTTCTTACAAGTACTGCACGAAACAGCCTTATCCCTCAAAGTTGCACAAATCATGTCTTCAACTTCTGCAGCATTTTTCTTCAAGTTGAAAGGCGAAAAAAAGTTAGTGTCTCCAATGCTGCTTTGAGTGACATCTACAACTGATTTTTAGGTGGTATTCACAGTAGACTCGTATATTATAGATCATTTTGAAGCTAAAAGATGGTGTTTTAAAATAACTATGCGCTGGATAAAAATCTGATTCGAATAAGCTCATCAGCAAATATTAGATCAGGCAGAGAATTACATCGTGGACTTAATATTATCTAGTGAATTGGATTGTTCCATAAGTTTTCGCCGTTTTTATTATTGGTTTGTTTTTTCTCCATTTTTATTTTGTTTGGCCAAGTGCATATATCAAGTATATAAATATGAAACTGAAATTTTTGTATAGAAAATACACGTTTAGTATATGAAAAGTATTGTGGATGCCGCGTCAAAATTTGTGGATGCCACGATAAAAAAAAAGTTGCTCTTTTGAGGCAAACCAGTAATCGAGCCATTTTCCTACATTTTCATAGGAAGTGAAGCGCTGCTCAGCAAGTACGTGTCCCATCGACGCAAATAAGTAATAATTGGACGGAACCAGGTCTGGTGAGTAAGCCGCATGCGAAAATATTTCGCAGCTAAACGCCTCAATCGCTTTCTTGTTTTGTTCTCTAGTTTTGTCCACCAGTTTTGCTGTGTGTGACGATACATTATCATGAAGCAAAATCTCTTTGTGTTGCCTTTTTTCATATTCTGGTAATTTTTCACACAAAACTTGATTCAAATCGATCACATCCTTCTGATCCCATCAAAGACAGAACATTTGGCCTTACAGTCATTGTCGATGGTTCGCCATAGAGTTATCCTTTTTTTTTTACGCTTAGGATCCCAAAATATATACACTTTTCATCGCCAGTCACAATTCGATGGAGAAATTACTTTATTTTGCAGCATTTCGCAAGTGGTTTTTTGGTTTTATTGGTGTCTTTCATTCAGTTCATGTGGAACCCATTTTCCCATTTTCTGGGCCTTCTTCATGGCTTTGAAACGTATAGAGACGGCTTCTCCTGTCACATTTAAATAATCCGCGAGTTTTTTGTTGCATTTGAGCGTTATCATGATCCAACAATGCTTGCAATTCGCTGTCTTCAATCTTTTTCTGTGGTCTTGCAAGTTCTTGGTTTCTCACGTCAAAATCGCCACTTAAAATTTTTTTAAACCACTCAAAGCATAATTGTTGATTTTTGCAATACAACTTTTTAATGAAAAAAACGGTGGGAACTTATGAAAGAATCCAATGTAATTGATATCGACGATAACTTAAATTTCCTGAATTATAAAAACTAAAAAAACTCGGCCAATTCAGTCAGAATGAATCCTAATAACTGATGTTAATAATGAATCAAGCACAAGCAACGTTATTGATGGCTTAGTATTTATAGCTTATTTACTTACCGCATTTGCAGCTTGAGTGCCAATCCTTGTAGAGGGTATTAAAGCTTCTGGATCGACAGTGTGTTGTACGACATACTGACCACTTGCAGAGGTGTAACCAACGGTTGTGCCCGTAACAGCTGTGGTTGAATTTGGTCCGGTGTTAGACGGAGCCGCAGCCGCATAGTATTGACCCTGAGCTTGTCCAGCATTTGTTATAGGATATAAAGTTGTAGAATCACCCACTGTATAAACCGGATAAGCCCTAGAAATTAAATATATTGTATTATTAGAAAAAATCATTGTTGACCAAGGGGAGATATATTTAAAATAATTAACTCTAGAATTAAAGTTAAGTTCTGAGATTTGCTATCTCTGGGTTATTTATTTTATTATTAAACACATTAAACACTTCCAAATTAAAAATTCTATTCTAAGGTTCAAAACAATTGAAAATAAAAAGCTGGTCTCATAAACTCTAAATGGTGTCCCAGTAGGTTTCAGGATATCCTTTATAAAAAAACCAACAATCTTAGAAAAATAACATCTTTGTTTATTTTATCAAAAAGTAGAGACATAGCAGTTATATTTTAAAAATAATATTCCCCCCCGGCTGTAACAATTTGGCACAGTTACGGTTTAATTTCATCAATAACGCATGTTTTGCTTCAGGTCATTAATCGTCTGCGGAATGTCAAAATAGACTTTGTATTTGAGGAAGCCCCATAAAAGTCGAGGCGGGTTATATCGCATGATCTTACAGGCTACTGTATATCACCATTTAGAGAAATGACAGGCAGAAAAACGTGTCCGTTCCGTCTTGTTGAAAGAATATACTGTTAAAGATCATACTATCCAATTGGGCCATGAAAAGTTTCTTAACATATTGTGTCATTTTCATTAAAAATAGCCCTATAACCTTTTCAGCCTATAATGCACACCACACTCTTACTCCTATTCCTATAGTCCTACAATTTTGCTTGTTCAACATTGTTTTTTTCTTGTCATAACATGTGAGGTGGAAATGAGTTTCGTCGGAAAACATAATTTGATTGCAAAATTCTGCATTATCTCTAAATTCATCGAATTTGCACAATTCTAGCACGTTCTCCCATCGTAAAGCAATCCATAATTAAATTGTAATAATTAACACGTTACACAGACACATATCTCTATATGACAAATGAGTCTCTACTACACATGATATTTATGCGTATAGGTGAAGTCGTTGAAAAACAGGGCTGAATTTATATTACTAAATACCAAATTGGGACACCTTTTATATATAACAAAAAAGGAAAAATATAATATCAAATTCAGTTAAAAAAATACTGTAAACATAACACTTAACAAAAATTTAAAAAAAGAACGTGTAAATATGGTCGCAACAATATAGCCATAAAATGTATAAAGCAGTAAATATTAGGTTTGTTCTAGCAACGATTTCAACGTTCCAAATCGTCCGGAGTTTGCGCAGACGAATGTACGCGTTCTAGCAAATTAAATCCGGGATTCCGACTACCAGTCAGATGTTCTAGCGACAACCAAATCCAGTTTGCAAACTAGTTTCAAACCGTTCAATTTAGTTTGTGACATGCGCAATAGTTGGAAATGTTCGTTGATTTATTTTGACTTTGGATTGTTTGGTTGCGTAGGAGCTAATTTCTTAAAGTGTTTTATATTTTTATTGTTTTGCTGAGTTAACATCGATAAACTGTAAACTTTGAGACTATTCAATTTTTTGTTTTTTTTCAGTTTTAAAACATTTCCGCAGGCATTTCAGGAAAAATTGATTTCTAGGTATGATTGGGGCTATAAAAATTGATAAGCCTACTATTGATCCAGACATATATATATATATATCCATCCAGTCATATATAAATAGAAAATATTTTTACTCCATCCACGTGAGTTCAGTGAAGAAGATTTATAACTTTTATTAAATATATTTCAAACAATATTCATATTCCATTTTTGATACCCCCTTCATACTTAATGTTTAACTTTGTTGTTTAATTATTTTCAAATGCAAGCTGTGTGTAATCATAATTTGAGGATAAGAGATACTTTTATTGGATATCCTGGCTCTGTTCATGACAGCAGGGTTTTTATAAATTCAGCTCTATGTGCAGAAATGGTGGATAGGTGTAACGATTTTTATTTACTTGGGGATAGTGGCTATCCTTACATGAATGACTTATTAACCGTATTTAAAGATAGAGGGAACCTTACAGCTATAGAAACAAATTTCAATTCAAAGTTATCAACAACCCATTATGTTATTGAACACTGTTTTGGCTTACTGAAACAGAAATGGCGCCAGCTGTACTACATTAATATAAAAAAAAATGATATAGTGCATTTCATTCAGGCCTGCAGTGTACTGCACAATTTATCTATAAGAGATGAATTTCTCCTTTATGAAGTTCTACCAAACATAGAAAACTCTCTTATACTTGTAATTAATAAGTAGGAGGAGGAGGACAATCAAAATATCAATAAGGATGCTGCTGGTCACAGAAATTTTGTAGTTTGACAAGTTCTAAGATAACATTAATATTGTTATATTTTGGATAATTTAAGGTCAAATAGGATTGATTTTTAAAAACAGCACAGACATTATAATTAAAAGCTCCTTTAGAATACTTGTAAACACAAACTTTTTTTGCATAGTTTGACTTTCTTTTTACCTAGTGTATAATTTTCTTTTATATTATTTCGTTTAAATTTAAATCTAATTTTCATGTTGACTGTGTGTCTTATTGTGTACCCAAGGATTGCCAACAAATATGTTATATTAAGTAATGTAACATTATTAAATATTTTCAGATAGAAGAAAAAACATTTGATAACCTAGTTTCTAATTTTGAATAGCTCTTAAACCCAAAATAAACAAAACTCCATATAAATTAATAATTCCTTTCTACATACATCTAATATATAATACAAAACGAAAACTAATAAAAACATGATATTTACATAAGTGAATTAATATTAGAATTAGTATTTTTACTAATTTATTTTATCTAATGATTCATATCTTCTTTTACATTCTAACTTATCTCTCTCTCTCAATATGCAAAATTTGTATTCTTCTAGCTCCAGTTTTTGTTCTTGATAGTGCTTCCTATCTAAAAGCATTTATTCAATAGTTACATCATTTTTATACTTTGTAGCCTGTATCAGTTTTCTTATTTTCTTCAGTGTATTTGCAGGGGTTGTTAGTGTTTTTTCAATAAATATATTTGCATTTTTGAATTACAAGTCAGGTTCAACATTTTCAATTTCACTTGCAACTCCCAAACTTTCTTCATTAGATGATTTAGTTGTTATATTGCATCAAATTCAAAATGTTTCCTTCCTCTTCCAGTGTGATATATAAAGGTTTTGAGTTAGAAAGCCCCGACTGTACGGGTACAGCCGGCACACGAGAATATTGCTGTACGGATACAGACACACTGCTTATGTTGGATGGGGGCGAAATTATAATAAATTCTGAGATATCTACAAATATAAAGTCGTATATTTAAAGAAAATCACAGTAAATGTACAAAAACTCACCGTTAACATCAATATTATCCATTTTAACCAACTTTATTATTTTTATGATAAAAAACTACATTATTCGCTTTACTATTTTCAAATAAATATATAAACAAACGTTACTTCACCAAAGAATATTTACGTATAGATACGATTCGTATACGTCAATATTCTTTGACTCAACGACGAAGAAAAAAAAATCTCAAACCATTTGCAACCAAGTTTAGGGACGAACATGCGCAGTTAATTAATCCATCAAACTGGTTTCAAACCGTCAGAAATTGATGCTAGAACAGACCTATTGTTTCTTTACTTTTTGCTGTTAATGTATCGACACGGTTTGTTTATTTGAAGCGTTGAAATTAAAAAAATAAATAAAAACAGTGAAGAACTGCTGAAAGAATGCACATTTTAACATTGGGGAAAGAAGCAAAGTCACTAAGGAACATTGCAAGGATCGTCGAGCGTTCAAAAAAAAATGGTGGACAATGCCCTAAAAAACAACCAGTTCACGAAAACCGTAGAATTAGAAGAAAAACGACATGTTATAGTGACAAGCAGATTGTGCAAATTTCAAAAAACCACCAATTTAAATCGTCTACCGAAATTAAACTGAGAAAGAAAACGAAACAATTTCTTAGTGACAATAAAGTGGATTTGGATATAATTTCCAGAAGGCCCTTTAGATTAGTATACTTAATGTCGTTGAAATGTTTTGCTTCACTTTATTTTTCTTTGCCTTTAGGTAATTAATTGTACAATAGAGTATTTATGTTCCTCTGATCTGTCGCATTTTTCGAAACAATGGATCAATACTTACACGGCAGCCCCTTAAGAAAACCTCGCTCATCGAAATATGGCGGAATCACTTAATGTGAAAAAACTGTTTCTATCGTCTTTGATGGAATTTCAGTAGATTTCATGTGTTCATCTCCGTCCAAACACTCGGGCATATATTAATATTAGAATGAAAACAACTCTATGTACTACACATTTAGTTACACCTAAATAAAAGTTATGGTTTGAGAGAACGCAGTATTTAAAACTCCAAAATGTCTATTTTCATTGTGAATTTCGAATTACGTCAAAAAACTTTTCTCGTTATTGAAATTCGATTGTTCTATTCTAGATTAGTTCTACAATTAAAAACTCTAAATTAAAAGTTCCACAAAAAATCTATAGTTCTAGAAAACGCAATACATCAAATTCCAAAATGTCTATTTTCATTTTAATTTTCTTATTACGTCAAAAACTTTTCTTGTTGAAATTGGAATTATTCAATGACTAATAAATTAGTTCTATAATTAAATTTAATTTAATTTTCGAAAAAAAAACGCAAAACTCAGAAAAGTAAATGACTAGATTTATATATATATATATATATATATATATATATATATATATATATATATATATATATATATATATATATATATATGTACAATTTTGAGTAAAATTGTTGCCATGTTATTACAAATATTTGAGCATTAGAAATAAAAACATAAGATAGAGTAAATAAAAAGAAATTATGTTACCACGCTTCTAGGGCAGTTTCTGAAGCAACCAAATCTAAGCAACGCTAAAACTTAAGGTCTTTTCAATACTCAAATGATAAAACCATTAGGAGTTTTTTTAAAGAAAAATTAAATATTAAATATTACCAAAAGAGTCGATTTTCTTTAGAATCTCCCATGATTATGGCATTGCTGATCACAAACACAAATATTTAATATTATATGAAAATGACAAATACGTTTTTTTTCACCTGTCACCTGTCACCTGTAAGTCCATGGCATTCTGTTAGAAAGAACTATTTTTTATATTCAATAATTTTTTAACCACATAGATTCCTGTCCGTGAGTGTTAGAAACTCGAATATTAAAAATCTTGGAAAAAATTTATTTGGAATACAAACATATATCATAAACACACAAAATTTCAAACAATACTTTTGGTTTTATGGAGTGTATATAAATAAAATAAGTCACAAAAAATAGCGTACCGTTTTGGTTAAAATAAATAATCGCTTTTTGGTGAGATATTTTAATGCTATCACAATAGACGTTTGTTCTGCGGTTTTTATGGGGTCGATTGAAAAGTTTTGTAAATGTTCATCTAAAAGGTTTAATCAAATATATTCTGTCAAAAAAGTACCGAGAATTGGTCAATAAAACACAAAATGTTTATTATTTATCCAAATGTATTGCATCGCCTTCAAAGTAGGCCCCTTTCGAAATAATACACTTATGCCAACGAATAATCCAGTTGTTAAAACATGTTTTAAATGCATTTTGCGGAATCTACTTCAGTTCTCACCGCGAATTCTGTTTTGTTTTCTATCGACTGAAAACGAGTGCCTCGAAGTGGTAATTTGAGTTTTGGAAAGAAAAAGAAGTCGGCCGGGGCCATATCAGGTGAATACGGTGATTGTTCTTACGGCGTGTACTATGTTTTTTGTGTCCTTACGGTGTTTACTTACTCTCTGACCTTCTGGCAAGAATTCCGAGTTCACAACACTGCGTTAATCAAAGAAAACAGTCAGCATCACCTTAACTTTTGATCGACTTTGACGTGGTTTTTTTCGGTTTCGACTCAGTTGGAAGGCGCCATTCCGAAGATTGTTGACAGGTTTGCATGTCAAACTCGTATACCCATGTCTTATCACCAGTTACAATGCGTTTTATGAATGTGGAGTCGGAATTAACTCGTTCTAGCATGTCTTCAGCGACCTTTATGCGATTGAGTTTCTGAAGAAAATTCAGGTCTTTCGGCACTAGTTGAGCGGCAATGCATCTCATGCCCAAAAAATCGTACGAATTGATTCGTGAGACACAGAAAGATCAGCGGCTATCTCTCTTAAACTTAAATGACGATTTTCAGTCATCATTTCCTTCACTTTAGCGATGCTAACTTCAGTTGAAGACGTTGATGGCCGACCAGAGTGAGGCAAATCTTCCACCATAACTCGACAGCTTTTGAAAGTACCACTGTACGACTCATATGCACGTGTTTTTGATAAAGTCGATTTACTGTAAGCCTTCTATAACATTTTCAGCGACTCGGCACATGAAATTCCATTTGCAATGCAACAGTTAAGACAAATTCTTTGTTCGATGTTTTTATCCATTGTAAAAATCGCAAAACACTTCAGATGAAGTGACAAAATCGAGCACTACAAACAAACTAAATGACATCACGTTCAAACTCCGTGTCAGTATAAAGGGCAGTTATTATATTTAACATAGCGATGAAAAGAATTTTGACTATCCCTTTAAGAGGGCTTTCCAAATGATCAATTCCCGGTACTTTTTCGACAGAATGTATTTAATACCCATTGTTCCAATGGCATATTGTTCAAACTCGAAAAGATTTAGCACTAAACACCAAATCACTTTTTGTAAACTTCTCGATACGCGTTTCGCTAACCACGTTAGCATCATCAGGAAATGGCTCAATTTAATTCTAAAACTAAACTATGTTCTATTTATATGACAACCATGCATAAAGAAGCGTGTAAAAATCATGAACCGTGAAGTTAATCAAGCTTTACATTACTAATTCAAAAAGTAGACTGAACGGAATAATTCCTTTATCCTTATTATTTATATTTGGAAATTTGAATGCTTTCTTACGCATCCAAAGTCCTATAACAAAATGCTAGTTCAAATTTTATGGCAGATAAATTAATATTACTTTAAAACAAGATAATTATAACAAAGAATTAAAATTAATTAAGGAGTTGGCTAAAGAAAAGGGAATAAGAATATTATATATTTAATTAGAAATACATACAGACATAAGTTTAGTAAATTATTGAAAGAATCTTCGACATTCGATCGTTCTGCTCTTAATTTATTAACACATTTTTCTTTATTACAAGCGCTGAAATTAAAAAAATAAATAAAAACAAACTTGGCCGAATAATAATTTTAATTAGAAATGGGTCGTAGGGTCCATTGTACAGCTGCTGAAAGGGTGCAGATTTTAACATTGCAGAAAAAAAGCAGTCACTAAGGGAAATTGCAAGGATTGTTGGTCGTTCAAAAAAAAAATGGAAAATGTCCTAAAAAAGAACTAGTTCAAGAAAATCGTGAAGCTAGAAAAAAAGCGACACCTCATATTAACAGGCAGATTATTCGAATTTCAAAAACGACCCACTTAAATCATCTACCGAAATTAAAAGTGAACTGGGGTTTGAAATTAGTTCAAGAACAATTCGAAGAAGGCTTCAGACAAGTAACTTAGGTACAGCAGTCAGAAAAGTCCCTTTATTATCCGCCAAGAATCTAAAACAAAGTATAAAATTTTACCCAAGATCGGTTAAATTGGTATGGTGAACAGGGAATCAAGAACCTGTGCAATATTTTATGGAGTAACTAAACAAAAATAAATTTATTATATTCTGATGCTAGGCGATAAGTTAGTCAACTAAAATTATTATTGCTAATACTACTATTTACCAACTGCTGTTACCAATACATACCACTAAAACTGTAAGGCATAGAGGCAGTAATATAAACCTGCGGACATCTTTTTCATGGGTGTGGTGTAGCACCAATTTACTGGATTAAAAAAAACATGGACCAAAATGAGTACATCCATATTTTTCATGCTGTCTTTTGCAGAAGAAAGAATGCCGCTGGTATGAAAATATCTACAGGATATTAATTCAAAACATACTGCTAGGGCAACGAAACAATTTCTTAGAGACACAAGTGGATTTACTGCCGTGGCCTTCCCAATCATCGAACCTCAATCCCATTGAGAACTTGTGGACTTACCTCAAGAATGGTATGGTTAAACATAAAACGACAAACAAGCTTGAACTTTGGGAGGTGATTAAAAAAGAATGGGAAGCTATACCTATAGGAATGTGCCAAAGACTTGTAAACTCTAAACCCACAAGATATAATACACAAAGCAATAATAACGCACAAAGATCATAATACTAAGTATTAAATGTTCAAAAAATGTTTGTGTTATTTAATAATTTTGTAAACTGTTAAATATGTTTGCTTTGTTTCTTAGTTAGCTCTATTTTTATGACCACATTTTCTAGATTTTTGTTAAATACGTTAACAGTATTTTTTAAACTAAGTTTGATATTATGTTTTTCCTTTTTTGTTATATATTTATATTATAGAGTTGTTGCACTTATTACATATGCTTTACAACTTTATTTGCCAGTGTCTTTTATTTTAACGGCTCTATTTCTCTGGCCACCACTATATATATATATATATATATATATATATATATATATATATATATATATATATATATATATATATATATATATATATATATATATATATATATATATATACATATATATATATATATATATATATATATATATATATATATATATATATATATATATATAATTAAGAATTAAGTTTAGTAGAGATGGATTGTGTCATGGGACCCACATCGCGCATTTTGCGTGCGAACATTTTATAAAAACAACGATATCTACACTATTGTTCGACGTCTGTACAGCACACATCATTTTAATTTAACAACCATGAAAAATGGGCGAAGTGCGAATTTAATCAAACATTGGGTACGCAAGTTTGAAGAGACTGGAAACACTGGAGAGTGGAAACAGAACGAGCACGAATGTGGCAATATATGCAATGCATATATATGTATGAATATATATAGGAATGTATATATATGTTCATTCAGTCGAAGCGTCCAACTGACTCACTTGAAGCGGACAACGCTTGAAAATGTCAAATGAGATTTTGGCGAAACGTCGTGACTCTTCACAGAATCAACCGATCGACACTGGGAATGATTTAGAAACACATGAAAATATTTATATATATTTATATATATATATATATATATATATATATATATATATATATATATTATTATTATTATTCACGTGTGGGCCCTGGTGGACCACGCGAAGTACAATTAGAGGCGTTTGTTGTTATTAGCCTTCCTTTGAGCCCATACTAATTTCATTCTTTCGCTATGAGCTTTTTTCCTTTCGTCAGACCAAGTTGTTCCAGTCTTCCCACATTTCTCTCTCTGGCCAACCTTCCAAACGTTAACCTTGTGTCTGAAACAGCCTCTATCCTGAATTTCACTTTGTGTAATATTTGCTGATCTTAGGTCCTCTTTAATTGCCGCAATCCATTTAATTATTTCTACTTTAGCTCTACTCCGATTTTCATAAAATTCGACTATTTGTCTAGTTAGCCTACTCGGATTCATCCGTTTGATGTATCCGTAAAACTTAAGTCTTCTTTTTCTCATATCGCTATGTATATCTGTGTATTGTTTGATTTCTTGGTTTTCTCGAAATCGGTATGTTGTGCTATTTATTTGTTTGGGGCCTAGGATTTTTCTTATGATTTTTCTTTCCTTCTTTTCAATGTCCTCGATGTCCCTCTTTCTATTCAAAATGAGTGTTTCTGCAGCATATAGACATTCTGGCTTAATAACCGTGTTGTAATGTCTCAGTTTTGTGTTTTTAGATAGGCATTTTTTTTGTAAATATTTTGTGTAAGTCTCAATGCCGTTTCCATTTTTTGACATCTACCCTTATTGGCCGCTTTTTCCAACCCATCTTCCATGATTATTTCACCCAAATATTTGAATTGAGAGACTCGTCCGATGTTACCATATTTTGTTTTTAGAAATGGTGTTCTTAGTCTGTTGCAGGTCATGTATTGTGTCTTTTCAAAGGATATTTGGAGTCCTACCTTTTCTGCTGTTTCTTTTAGGATTTCAATCTGTTTCTGTGCCGTTAATACATCTAGAGCTAAAATTGCTAGATCATCAGCAAATGCCAGACAATCAATTTTGATGTTTGTTCTCCCCAGTTTAATGGGCTGGTCAATATTCAGTGCCGACTTTTTTTCACGCCACTCCTGTATTACTTTTTCTAGAACACAGTTAAATAAGAGTGGCGAGAGTCCATCCCCTTGTCTCACACCAGTTTT